>JADBJO010031690.1:0-2500 GCA_016801955.1 Conus betulinus | reverse complement strand
TTCTCCTTGTTTTTGTTTTTAATTGTTGTTGTTGTTGTGCGTTAGTGTTTGTTTGTTTGTTTGGACGTTTGTTATTAAAGGTTTTTATTCATGATGTAACATAGCAACCCCCCACCCCCCAAAAAAAAATCCATACTGTATAAAGTAATCGTCAACGAAGAACCCTAAAAATGAAAAAAAAAAATCGATCCAAAAATAAACAAGCAAACAAAAAGACCCCACCCCTCCCTCAAAACACACACACACACACACACACACACACCACAACACACACACACACACACACACACAGAGGTATGACTTATGTAAAGATATTCACACACGTACACATCCACAACTCACACACACACACACACACACACACACACACACACACACACACACACACACCTCTCTCTCTCTCTCTCTCTCTCTCTCTCTCTCTCTCTCTCTCTCTCACACACACACACACACACACACACACACACCACACACACACACACACACACCACACACACACACAGGTGACGCCGAATGGGAACCTCTTTGCCATGACACCGCCATAGCGCACACTCTTGTTGTGTTAGGGGATAAATTAAATGGCAGACTGTCAGGTGTAGCGCCGAGATTAGAACATAGGTACCTGGCTTTTGTTTTTGGTTGTTGTTTTTGTTGCTGGTATCATTTCGATTCAACTGTAGGCAGTCCATGGACTTGAAATATTTTGAGTGATTTAATATTGTCTTTCTTGTTCAATTGTAGGCAGTCCATGGAATTGAAATATTTTGAGTGATTTATATTGTCTTTCTTGTTCAATCGTAGGCAGTCCTTGGAATTGAAATATTTTGAGTGATTTGTATTGTCTTTCTTGTTCAATCGTAGGCAGTCCTTGGAATTGAAATATTTTGAGTGATTTATATTGTCTTTCTTGTTCAATCGTAGGCAGTCCTTGGAATTGAAATATTTTGAGTGATTTATATTGTCTTTCTCGTTCAGTTGTAGGAAGTCCATGGGCTTGAAGTATTTTGAGTGATTTATTTGTCTCATTTCAAATGGCAAACAAAGAAATAGAACCTGCATTTTTTTTCCTGCATATCCACCACACAAACCCCACGTGCACCTCTTCAACCACTTCTCTCTCTGTCTGTCTGTCTGTCTGTCTGCCTGTCTGTCCGTCTCTGTCTCTCTCTGTCTCTTTTTCTGTCTCTCTGTCTCTGTCTCTGTCTCTCTCTCTCTCTCTCTCTCTCTCTCTCTCTCTCTCTCTCTCTCTCTCTCTCTCTTTCCCTTGAATTGTCTGATGCCCGTTCTACCTGTTCAGCTGAATTAGACAATTTATTTGTCATTCGTAAATTCGTCCTTTTCTTTTTCTCTTCTTTCACAACCCCACACCCTCTTGATTGTTTATTGTTGTTGTCGGTTTTGTCAGTTTTGTATTGCTGTTGTTGTGTTATCGTTCTTTGTTGTCAGTGTTGTTGTTGTTGTTGTTGTTGTTGTCGGCGTAGTTTTTTTGTTTTTGTTGCTTAGATGTTTATGAATTTATCAGTTGTGCTTGTTCAAAAATATCTGGTTTTCCTGTTTTATCTGTTAAGTGCGAATATACACTCATCCGGCTTTATTTTATTTATTTTATTTTAACATTATCATTATTATTTACGTTCAGGTGTCTGTGGGTTCGTCAACACACCGAGATAAAGCATAGGCACCGATTAGCCATCATGCCGAGATTACAGAATAGGCACCTGACCATAACACTGCGCTGTCAATCCCATCCGTATTGCGGTAAGTACAATCTGGTGACAGCACCAATAATAATCTTTTCGTGAATACAGCACAGGTACCAGATACTATATTTATTAAAAATCATACCTGCTACAGCATAGGCACCTGATGATAACACTTTGTTATCAATCACAGCCGTATTGCGGTAAATATACCTGATGATGGAACCAATAATACTCACCTCGAGAAGACAGACACGTACCAGATATTATACTTCTATAAAAAAAAAAAAAAAAAAAAAAAATACAGCTATTATAGTATAGACATCTAATGATAGTATTTTTGTTGTCAATCACATCCGTAAATTGGTAACTATACCTGATGATAGCACCAGTAATCATGATCGTGTCGAGAATACAGCACAGGTACCCGATATTATACTTATTAAAAATGACACCTATTACAGCATAGATACCTGATGATACCACTGGTGAATAATAATCACAGTCAGATTACATCATAGTCACTTGATAATAACACACATCAATAATCTCACCTAGATCACAGAGTTAATTCCTGAGAGAAAGTGATCGATAATCGCATTGAGATCATAGCATAGATACCTAATGATAACGCTGATTAATAATGACATTGAGATCATAGCGTGGGTTTCAGGTAATAACAGTAATCAAAAATGACAATACAGCACAGACACCTTGTACTAGCACTGATTGATAATCACATTGAAATTTACAGCTAAGACACCTAATGAGAACCCTGATTAACAATCACATCATTAGGT
>JADBJO010031689.1:5000-12500 GCA_016801955.1 Conus betulinus | reverse complement strand
TATCTCTCTCGGCTCTCTCTCTCGCTCCCTCTCTCTCTCTCTCTCTCTCCTCGCTTGTATCCGAGTACATGTATGTGTATATATATTTTTTTTCCTTGTATGCAAGCCTCGAAAGAGAGAGAGAGAGAGAGAGAGAGAGGAGGGGGAGAGAGGGGGGGGGGGGGGAGAGAGAGAAGAGAGACGAGAGAGAAGAGAGAGAGAGAGACAGAGAGAGAGAGAGCCCAGAGGAGAGAGATGAGAGATGGGTAAAGCCAACGCATGCCCATGCTTCTACATACAGCCAAGAACAGCGTGGCCAGACACTGTGCGACATGATGAAGTGATCGGATCCGTGAATGCCTGATGAGATACTGACGATGACAAAGAGGGGCGTTTGCGTCACAACAGTTGCCGCTGGCGTATTTTGTATCTTGCGGATAAATAAAAGCAAATAGCAATGGCATATGCAGGAGAGAGAGAGAGAGCGAGAGAGAGAGAGAAGATGAGAGAGAGAGGAGCGGAGAGAGAGAGAGAGAGAGTTGTGGGCAATCACAGGTGTGGGTTTTAATTTCATAGCTTGTATGTTCCACAAAGAAAAACTGCAAGAAAGAATGTTAACGAGGCATTTTTAAATGTGTCCTGCAGAAAGGGAATTCAGAGAAATTAACAAACCAACTACAGCTATAATATTCTCTGATTTCATCAAAACGTAGTATAGCAGCCAGCTTTTCCAACCAGTTTTCGGACAAAACCACCACCATTACCTATCAGACCTGTCACTGTCACTATGCCAGAAAACACTCCCTCCCCCATCAATCCCCCGCGCCTTCAACATACCCCCATTTTCACAAACCAATCAATTTATAAATCATTCCCACAGATACACAAAAATCACACACACACCACACCAACACACACACACCACACACACACAAGGAGAGAGAGAGAGAGAGAGGAGAGAGAGAGAGAGGAGAGGAGAGACGAGAGAGAGAGAGAGAGAGAGAGAGAGAGAGAGAGAAATTCATTCGTGCGTCAACAACCCTGTTACAAAACACAGCGGCACTTCAAGTAAACATTTGATCTGTTCTTGTCATCACAATATCGCAACCATCTTCAACATGCGTGATTTTATCGATGCATAAGACGTGTTGCATTATACAATATCAAGCATTGGAAACAGACAGCCATTGTAATAAGAGGGCAACTCAGCAATCCTGCTACACTAAACATGTCATATCCAAAATGAGTTTTCTTATTTCTAAGTGATCGGATACCCTTGCTCGTTAAGGGGCAGAAACCTCAGGTTATAATCTCTCTCTCTCTCTCTCTCTCTCTCTCTCTCTCTCTCTCTCTCTCTCTCTCTCAAGCACGCACGTACGCACGCACACACGCACACACACACGCACACACACACACACACACACACACACACACACACACACACACACACACACACACACACACACACACACACACACACACGTTAGTGAATGTCGCCAGCACGTCTTTCTTCGTGACAGCAGGGCTCGCATTGAACGAACAAAGTTTGTTGTGAATTAAATAATCAATTCCTCCCAACACCAAAGAAAATGTATGTCGCTGGCACGTCTCCTGAAAGAGACAGCAGGAGTCACGTGTCAACAAGAAATCTTGTAAGCGTTGCCGGCACGTCACAGGGTGGTTCCAGAGGCACCAGAGGAAAGCAAAGAACTGTCATTTTTTTTTTTTGCCTAATGCTGACATTGCTGCATTCGTCCATAGCCCCTTTAAAGTTCCAAACCGGGGTGGTTCTCAGCCTAAAGGTTGCTTCCCCTCTCTGAGGAGGACATTTACAGCCATTACAATGAGCAGCAGGAAAAAAAAAGAACATTGCTGTTCTTGTCAACCATCCAAAATTAATTAAAATTGTTCCATCTCCCATAAATGTAGAGGAAATACAGAATTTTTCTTCCAAAGCATTTATTATTATTATTATTATTATTATTATTATTATTATTTATTATTTTTTTATTATTATCTTCTTCTTCTTCTTCTTCTTCTTCTTCTTTTCTTTCTTCTTCTTCTTCTTCTTCAAGATCTTGCTCTCATTCCTGAGTTCCTTTGAGTTTTGGTAACTGGTACACAAGCTGTGTGTGTATCGTTTGCCTGTGCTAGCCAGGATTTTCCCCGTCCCAAACGTTGGCCTTTTTCTTTGCTTGACTGCCCCATGAAATGGGTCGGGAGGGGTTGGCGGTGGGGTTGGGGTTCGGATCAAGTGCTCTAAAATGTGCCTTTTAACTGTTCTACCTTGTGTCGGGTTGCATTGGAGGCAGGACAAGCAACTAAGGTATATTTTCAAATGGCGGGGTTTTTTTTGTGTTTGTTTGTTTGTTTTTTTTTTAGTTTCCAAAACTCAGTCTCATGGCTTCATTTTGGATCATTTCAACATATGAAGGCTGCTCTGGAATTTGTTAACAGCCCTCACTGACGGTCATCACAACGTATGCCATCACAACTGCCTGATACAGCTGGTAAATACGGTGCTGTTCGATGTCTTCAGCTGCCATTGCATTTATGGTAAAACAAGCCTTTTTTTGCCTGTGAATACGGCACTTTCAACATGCTTTCAAAGGTCAGCATTCTATCAAAGCCTGCGCCCAAGTAGCGTAGATTGTCAGCTGGTTCAGTTTGTGTTCCAATGAAGGAAACTGATGAAGGTGATTTTTTAGGTGTTACTATTGAGAGAGCAGACCGAAGTCTTAAACATAGAATGAACATGGAATCACTCAAAGACTCGACAGTCTAGCCTAACCCCCCGAGCCATCATTGTGATATACTGACCACATGCCAGTTACTACACTCACTAACTATCTTTTTTCTTTATAGGCCTAACCAAATCACGTAAAAAATATCAATCAATAGCTCAAGTTTCAGAGCTGGTCAGCACAAAAAAGACAAAAATTTAGTTGCCGAGCTCACCTTCGGACCCGTAATACTACGACACTCAGTTAAAGAGATCAGTCGCAGGAAAGTGCGATTGTACCCGTACCACCAGACGTGACACAGAAAGGAGTATCACTGTTTCCATACATCGAAGAACAACTATTTAAAAAAAAAAAGGACAACAATACCTGCTGTTTACCCGTTAGAAAACAAAAGCAAACAACCCCCCCCCCCCCCCTCACACACACACACACACACACACACACACACACACACACACACACACACACACACACACACACACACACACATTTTGCTCCATACTAAAACAGCTCTATTCTCATGACTGTTACTGAAAACGCACGTGTGGTCTTCAGTGATAACCACGTCATAAACAGGTCTTACTTCGTTTATGCATTCAGATCTGTTACTAATATGGATAGCAACCAGCCTGACTTATAAACCACACACAGAACTAAATCATTGATTAACTCGTAGGCTTGTACAGCTCACCACAAGACGAAGTCTGGTTCCCAGCTGAATCCCGACGGCAAATTAAATTAATTACAGTTGTTCAGTCTATTCACGCACGCTGCATGTTTCAATGACGATTGAAATTTTCTTTTGTTCGGCTTCCCTTCGAATAGGCATGTAAACTACTCAGTTTTCTTTTTTTTTTTTCTTGTTTACTTCATCTTACCATCTCTCTCTCTCTCTCTCTCTCTCTCTCTCCTCTCTCTCTCTCTCTCTCTCTCTCTCTCTCCTCTCTCTCTCTCTCTCTCTCTCTCTCTCTCTCTCTGCAGTGCATAATATTCTCTCTCCAGTTCTCTCTCTATCTCTCTATCTCTCGGTACATGATATTCTCTCTCAGTCTCTCTCTCTCTTCTCTCTCTCTCTCTCTCTCTCTCTCTCTCTCTCTCTCTCTCTCTCTCTCCTCTCTCTCTCTCTCTCTCTCTCTCTCCCTCCCTCTCTCTCTCTCTCTCTTCACATTTCCATGAAAAAAGGTGATGCTATTATGATGTTGGTCTCATCTATGTTTGATGAGTCATAAAACTAAGCTTCGCCTTTCCCTCCCCTTTGATACGTCAAAGAAGGCACCAGTGCATACACTCGTGTACATGCATCATTAAAAACAAAAACAAAACAAAACAAACAAAACACAAAAAAAACTCACACTTGTGTGATTACAGCGAGTGCCATTATCGTTCCGATAAAACCACTGCATCAAATTGTTTCAGGCAGGACGGAGCCAAATCTCACGCCTGAGGTGATACGCAATCCATATAATGTACTCGGCACTCGACATCAAAGCAACAGCTAGCCTTCCGAGATCATTTCAATTATTGACAAATGTCTGATATTTAAAGAACAAAAGAAATGTCTAGCGAAGCTTGAAGTACTTTCACCACTCGGATGGCCATTTTTCATTGAAGGCCTTATAAATATTACATGTTTTGTCTCTTGTTTCCAATGTGTTCATTTTTCAGGATCATGTTACCCACGATGACTGTGTGACTATGTAGGAACTTATTTGAGTGTGTATGTTGTACAGATGTGTATGCAACTGAGTGCTCTCATGCGTGTGCGCGCACGCGCGCGCCGCATTTTCTCTCCTCTCCGGTCTCAGTCTCTCTCTCTCTCCTCTCTGCTGTGTGTGTGTGTGTTGTGCGTGTGTGTGTGTGTGTGCGCGCGCGCGCGCGCGCGTTTGTGTGCGCCCCCCGCATGTGCGTTATTGTGCGCGTGCGCCGTGCATGTTGTCCTGTTCATGGTGCATATTTAAATGTAAATGCATGGAGGAGAGAGGAGAGAGGCGGAGATAGAGATCGAGGATTAGAGAGAGAAGAGAGAGAGAGAGAGGAGAGAGAGAGACTGTCGAAGTTGCCGCTTGATCATGTGCAGAGAAGTAAACACTGGACTTTTTTTTCTATGATGCCTAAAACCAAAAAAAAAAAAAAAAAAAGACAACTAAAGGGGACAAGGGGTTGTCGAAAACGGTCAATTATGTTTTTCAACTCACATCATCATCACGACCCCAAACATCATCATCATCTTGGCTGTTGAGAAGTAAAATCTTCAATGTTTTTTCCATCATCCATCATCATCATCACCACCACCCGACCACCATCATCAACATCCATCATCATCCTGATTTATTATCCATTTGTTGGAGAACGATGAATGTTGAGAATGTAAATCATCAATTGGGTCCGTTGGCTGTGCTACGTGCTATTCATTCTTATTAGTTATCATCATCAGCGTCATCATCAATCATCATCATCATTCATTATTATTATTATGTATTATTACTATCAGGTCATCATAATACTCCTGTTATTGTTGTGTTGTTCTTGGCATTGTTATTAATCATTTTTGTTATTGTTGTTGTTGTTTGTTGTTTGTTATTACTAAAACTGACCGTACACAGAAAGATTGTTTTTTTGTTGGTTTTTTTTCCTATTTTTTTTTTTAAATCAGTGTCCAAGGGGAAGAAATGAAAAAAACTACTGATAAAATTATGAGTGACATCGTCGATCCTCCTATCTAAAACGGCGTCGCTCACGATCTTTTACTGTGCCAGGTCTGACCGTATAGAAGTCTTCATGATACCAAAAGTGTCATTGGAACATTACTCCACTGAACCGTCTGCCCACACTGCGCTGTCTATGTGTCAGCTGTTTCTTATTCATCTGCCTTCACTCAATCTGTGGATATCTATGTTTGTGTTTGACTGTCACACAGCGCTCTCCCCTCCCACCTTCCCCCCCCGCTCTCTCTCTCTCCTCCTTCCTCCCCCCAAAAATCTCCCTCTCACTCTCTCCCTCGCCACTTCTCTCTCTCTCTCGTCCAACTCTCAGTCCCTCCCCTCTCTCTCCTCCCTCTCTCATCCCTCTCTCTCCTCTGTTCTGCTAACTTTTTCTATTCATATTTCCCCCCCTCCACTCCTACACTTCTCGCTATACCTCCCTCCTCCTCGCCACGGGCGCGCCTCCCCAAAGTCCTCCCTGGTGTCCTGTCATACCTTTTCGATGGCATTCTCTCCACTCCCTAAACCTGCGCTCCACCTTTTCTTTTTTTTTCTTTCGGTCTATCAAAACAAACCAAAAAAAAAGTTTTTGGCACTAGACACATTTAAGCTTGTAAATCTGCTTTTTCTTCGGTCAAGCACACGGAAGAAAAAGCACTAACACCACACACACACCCACACACACTGCTCTCTCTCTCTCTCCTCTCTCTCTCTCTCTCTCTCGGGGTCTCTCCTCTCTCTCTCCCACTCTCATCTCCACACACACACACACACCGCCACACAACACACACCACACACACACACCAACACACACTACACACCACCACCACCTACCACACAGTCTCTCTCTCTCTACCTCTCCTATCGTCATCCATCCTCTCGTCATCTCCTCTCTCTCCCCTTCCCTCTCCCTCTCTCTCCTCTCTCCCAACACACAAAGAGATGCCCGTCCCACCCCCCCTAGATCACACACTACTTCATTGCTTCGCATGCATAAACGTCCTGTCGTCTTTTACATAAGATCGCAATCAAATGGCCTCTGATCCTCTGTGCAATGAAGCCACAACTCACACAGGAAATGCTACGCAATCCCTTGAAAATCTGTTCGGATACCTGACATCAAAGAGAAAGACGGGTTTCCCAGACCATTCTAAATAATTGACGAAGATCATAAAATAACGCTCAAAGCGAAGCTCGAAGTATTTAAAAAGCAGTCATTTGGCAAACACTTGCTTGAAGGCTTATAGATTTTTTTTTTCATGTTTTTTGTTTTGATTCCTTTTTTCATCAGTTCATTTTTTTTTTTTGTATACTTCCAACAGCGAGTGTGACGTGAATCTATCTAGGTCTTTATTCTAACTCAAGAATGGTGTGTGTGTGTGTGTTGTGTGTGTGGTGTGTGTGTGTGTGTGTGTGTAGGGGGTAGGGGGCGGTGGGGGGGCTCGCGCGTGCGACAGAGAGAGAGAGAGAGAAGAGAGAGAGAGAGAGAGAGAGAGACGAGGAGAGAGAGAGAGAGCGTGCGTGCGAGGCATGCGTGCGTGCGCGTGCGTGCTTGTAAGTATTTGTTCTGTGCGTTGGTGTGTGTGGTGTGTGTGTGTGTGTGTGTGTGTGTGTGCGCCGCGCATGCGCGCGCGTGTGGCGAGAGAGAGAGAGATGAAAGAGAGAGAGACAGACAGACAGAGACACAGAGAGAGAAGGAGACAGACAGACAATCATCAGACAAGACAGACAGAAGTATAGATAGACAGACAGACAGACAGACAGACATGGAACGTCATAATCTTAACCCAGCGTCCCAGTTTCATGAACCCCCATTAGACACACACACACACCACACACGCGCGCGCGCGCGCGCGCGCGCACGCAACACAGCACACACCATATATACACTCGCGCACTCGCACACACGCAAGCGCACACACACACAGCACACACACACACACCACACAACACACACACACACACACACACACAATTTAGCTAATATCATTGTGTTGTACCTTTAGTGTGGTGTGTGGTGTGTGTGTGTGTGTGTGTGTGTGTGTGTGTGTGTGTGTGTGTGTGTGTGGTGTGTG
>JADBJO010031688.1:0-16489 GCA_016801955.1 Conus betulinus | reverse complement strand
TCGTTTCGTTTTCAGCCTCCTGTCCGTTAAAAAATCACTTGACTATTCAATTCAACAGTTCAATGCTCTTCAATTCCAACAAGTTTCAATGATTCTTCAATTCACACAAGTTAAATGCTCTTCAATTCAAAATTCAAACAAGTTCAATGCTCTTCAGTTCCAACAAGTTCAATGCTCTTCAATTCCAACAAGTTCAATGCTCTTCAATTCAAACAAGTTCAATGCTCTTCAATTCCAACAAGTTCAATGCTCTTCAATTCAAAATTCAAACAAGTTCAATGCTCTTCAATTCCAACAAGTTCAATGCTCTCAATTCCAACAAGTTCAATGCTCTTCAATTCACACAAGTTCAATGCTCTTCAATTCACACAAGTTCAATGCTCTTCAATTCCAACAAGTTTCAATGCTCTTCAATTCACACAAGTTCAATGCTCTTCAATTCACACAAGTTCAATGTTGCCTTAAAGGGGCCTCAAGGTCAGAAAGGAAATCTTTTCGATTTGTGTTCAGCCGTTCTGTCGTCCCCATTCACCGAAAACAGTCTCCAGTATTCTCAATGGTTACACAGAAAACAGTTCTCTAGTATTCTCAATGGTTACACAGACGACAGTACTCTTGTATTCTCAATGGTTACACAGAAAACAGTACCCTAGCACTCTCAATGGTTACACAGAAAACAGTACTCTAGCACTCTCAATGGTTACACAGAAAACAGTACTCTAGCACTCTCAATGGTTACACAGAAAAACAGTACTCTAGCACTCTCAATGGTTACACAGAAAACAGTACTCTAGCACTCTCGATGGTTACACAGAAAACAGTACTACTCTAGTACTCTCGATGGTTACACAGAAAACAGTACCCAGTACTCTCGAGGGTTACACAGAAAAACAGTACCCAGTACTCTCGATGGTTACACAGAAAAACAGTACTCTAGCACTCTCAATGCTTACACACAGAAAACGTACCCAGTACTCTCGATGGTTACACAGAAAACAGTACCCAGTACTCTCGATGGTTACACAGAAAACAGTACTCTAGCATCTCAATGCTTACACAGAAAACAGTACCCAGTAGTCTCGATGGTTACACGGACGACAGTACTCCTTGTATTCTCAATGGTTACACAGAAAACAGTACTCTAGCACTCTCAATGGTTACACAGAAAACAGTACTCTAGCACTCTCAATGGTTACACAGAAAACAGTACTCTAGTACTGTCGATGGTTACACAGAAAACAGTACCCAGTACTCTCCGTTGGTTACACAGAAAAACAGTACCCAGTAGTCTCGTTGGTTACACAGAAAACCAGTACTCCAGTACTCTCGTTGGTTACACAGAAAACAGTACTCCCAGTACTCTCGTTGGTTACAACAGAAAACAGTACTCCAGTACTCTCGATGGTACACAGAAAACAGTACCCAGTAAGTCTCTCGATGGTTACACAGAAAACAGTACTCCCAGTACTCTCGATGGTTACACAGAAACCGCGACGTTCTCTTTAACCTGTGGAGTACATTGAGCTTTACACAAAACCCACATACCCGCCTGAGTGGTGGAATCGAGCAAATATCTCCAAAATCACGAAGCAGGTTGATCCGTGTACGAAACTCTATTTAGGAAGTGTGTGTGTGTGTGTGGTGTGTGTGTGTGTGTGTGTGTGTGTGTGTGTGTGTGTGTGTGTGTGTGTGTGTGTGTGTGTGTTAGTTTCAGATCTAACGTCCATCGACTCTAGGGATATTGGACGGGGGTAAAAACTCATCATCAAAACAATAAAACAAACAAACAAAAACAAAACAAACCCCTCATGTTAAATCTAGAAAATTACAAATGGTTTGATATGACAGAGAGGTAGGGGATGGATGTGGTGGTCCTTTCGTACATTTTATGTAGATTTAGTAGTGGGTAAATGATTAACTCACTTAAAATAACCTCATAAAATGAGATAATACATGTAAGAAACTATAAGTACTCACTTATTGGACTCTTTGATAAAGAAAGAAAGAATTCATACGTTAATACTGGTGATCAAAAATACTTCTGATTGTATATGTAGAAAGCATGGGTATGATTTGTTTGATAGCAGCACATGAGATAATATGGATCAACTGTGATGCTCTGTCCACAAACACATGAGGCACGCACCAAACGACAAAAAGAGAATAAAATATTTGCCTTTCAATAAAATGAACTCAGTTCTTATAGGCTTAAATCTACACAGATAACTTTAATTGTTACCGGTGATTTTAACACAGTAATGTCTAATGACATGGACATAATATCATGGAACCCACATTGGCAGAAAGAGATAGACAAATTTAGAGAGGTAGTTGGTAAACTTGAATTGACAGACATATGGAGAGAGTTCATAAAGAGGAAAAATCATACACGTGGTGCAGAAAGAAATCCCTTTATAGCCTTTAGTCTTGATTACTTCTTTACAAACGCGGAAGTACTGAATCGGTGTGTTTCATGCGATATACTGTCAGTGCCCAACTCTGACCACAGAGCAGTTACTCTTGAAAATAATAATTCGCCGTTTTTAAGGGGTCCAGGATTCTGGAAATTCGATAATTCATATTTGAAAGACAACATCTTTATTGAGAAAATGAATAGAAAATTGGAAATCATGCTGGAAGGTACGCAAGTCTCAATTGCGGACATATCTAGCCACTGGGAAAACTACAAAATGAAGATTAAAGACATCTGTGTGGAATATGGAAAATTTAAAGCGAGTCAGACAAAAAAATGAGATAATTCAACTGGGAGAGTTACAACTGCTGGAAGAGGCAAGTGCCAGAGACCCACAAAATGCAAGCGTCCATACACAAACTGAAACTATTAAACAAAAAAAAAATTAGAACTGATCTCGTTAGAAAAAGCAAGAGGAGCACAGATTAGATCGAAAATAAACTGGATTGAAAAGGGGAGAAAAACTCCCAATTTTTCTTAGGTCTAGAGAAAAGTAGGGCAAAGAATAATATATTCACTCAAATTAAAAAGGACAGTGGGGACATAATTTCAAATCAAGCATATATTCTTAACGAACAAGTTAAATTTTACTCCGAAATATATAGTAAGCCAACACACACAAAAGGAAAACTTTAAAGAAGAACTTAATACACACCTTGCGAACGAACAATTTCCCAAATTAGACAATGAAGAGGCCAGACTGTGCGAAGGTGAGATCTCACAAGAAGAAGCGGATGTAGCTCTAAAATCAATGAAAAATGGCACGTCTCCGGGAAGAGACGGCTTGACAGTTGAGTTTTATAAGTTTTTCTGGAATAAGTTAAAAATGGTGGTTATCAAAAACACCTCGTTTAATGATGATTATGACAAAGTGGAAATGAGCTATACACAAAAGCAAGGCATTTAAGCATTACTACACAAAGGAGCACAGTTAGTGAGGGATTCCTTAGTAACTGGAGACCAATAAGACTACTAAATACAGATTATAAAATAATGGCAAAAAGTGACTGCGACGAGACTGGGCAAAGTGATTGGTAAAATTAATTAATGAAGACCAAGCTGGATACTAAAGGGCACAAACATAGCGAGCGTTATACGTACAATGATGGCGCCATCGCAATTTTGTCGAAGCAAACGAATAAATCAGGATATTTGTCAGCTGTAGACGACCAAAAAGCAACATTCGAAATATTTGCACATTTTGGAGAGAGCCGTTAGAAACTGGGTCCGAATTTTAGTAACAGAACTTTCAGTAACCTTTCTCACGGATGGATGGATCGCGGACTCCTTCCCCTCCGACGTGCGGAAGATCGACAAGGATGCCCTTCTCTCCCACTAGCCTTCGTGCTAGCAGTGGAGCTACTTGCAATCAAACCTCAAAACATAGTCAAATTAAAGGTAATACAACTACATGAAAGTGATAGCAACATGAACAACAACAACAATAATATGGTGATACTAATGATAATGATAATAATAATAATAATAGTATAATAATAATGATGACACAACAACAACAATATAAGCATGATGATAGATACTACTAATACTATCCTTATTATTATAATATATAATAACAATAATAATAATGATTAACTAATAATACTAATCAATGGCCAATAATGATTTGAAAAATTAAACAACTCTTGATGACGACACCAACACTGTTTTGAAGGACAGTGACGACTGATCTTAGCCAAAAGACATTCTAGACACCATTCACAGATTCCTCGGGGGACTGCCCAATTGAATTGCCGTTAAGACTGAAGTGGATGAGATTAGGCAGTCAAAGACAAGGAAACCGAAATCTTGTATTCCACCCAAAACAGAAAACAAATGAAGCTCAAAGAACATTATTGTCACAAAGTGAATCAAGCGCTGTAAATGTCGACGGACAACTGGGAAAAACAGAAGCGAGAAATCGAAAAAAAAAAAAATCATTACAATCGTGGTGCCACAGAGACTTGGGAAATTACTGGGAAATTAATCCATTATTAAAAAATTTGCTATTATCACAGTTGATTTTTGTCATGCAGAGTATTGGCTTGCCAGAACACATGTCACCTTACTGGTCAGTCAACAGAATGTTTTAACGTTTCTCTGGCAAAGAAAAGTCAGTAATAGAAAAGCTTTGAAAAAATTAAAAGGAAAATTATGAAAGATGGACAAATCAAATGGTGGGCTAAATAGGTTAATCGTACAAAGGGCACAAGAAAGCTATTATTGGGAATGGGCAAGAAGTTTATTGGACGGTGAGTGGGGGTAGACAAGAAAATAGGCTGAGATCCTGAGATGGCAGATAAGTAAGGTCTTGAGTGGTTAGGAGGCTTGAAATAAAACTGTAAAACTGAATGTAAGTCGTGGGAATTGAAAAGATTAAAAAAGCCTCCTTTTGGAAAACGGTAGTACGAACCTACCCTAAAAAAAAACCATGTATGACGCCTAGCTGATATAGACAGGGTAAATATCAGAAGACAACTTTTTGGAAAAACAAGTTAATCCGATTCAAAGGAGGATATAGTGCTGTACTTTCCCCTGTCGGACATAAGCCGGACTGGAACGAAGCGAGCGATATCATTGAAAAAGCAGCGACAACCCCGACTTCTGACTAGAGAAGAAGTTACAGATTAGAATCGGAAGGAACCCGCAGTCAATTTTTCGAATCCACCGCACTGATTAACGCTGATACCCAACCTCTGGAAAACGAGGGAAGAAGATGGCCTGACTTAACTGTTCGTGAACACCAAAAACGAAAAACGGTAGTGATGCCAGACTTCATGCCAAATGGACCCAAACCTACCTATTGCAGCCTTTTTAAAAAAGAAAGTCAGTAAAACACTCCTGTTCAGTCATGTGCCGATGCATTTGGTTAAGAAAAATTCAACGTTGTATAGGATGAGAGTATGTGGCTACTTGCGGTAAAAGCAAAATAAGGAAACTAGATTGATGCGAACTGCAATCATGGATCATAATCCCAATTTTAAATATCTACCCTCGAATATATTGCTGCACAAAAATGAAGGGAAGCTGACACTAATAAATGCTCCTTGCTGCAAGGACTGACATTGATTTTATAGAACATTTCTTCTACCTTTGTGCACCGGTGCGAGCGTTCTGGAAGATGTAGAAAGGTATTGTACAAACAAAGCTGGATCTGAAAAACAAAGTGAACTTTACATAACGTTCTCTGTGGTGTAACAACTGGTAGAAACAGACTTGAAAAGTCTCGGTTATATTAAAATCATATCATTTGATCGGGACAAATGTGCATGAGCATATAAGAAACTAAAGTTCAGACACCATATCTCATCGTTTGAATACAAACGTACAAAAACAGAAACGTTTTTTTTTTAGGACGAATGATAAGGAAAAGAGACCGGTAGTTGGGAGTACGAGAGGGGAACCGGGCGATAGGAGAATATACGGGAGGAAACGGGACTGGGGGGGAGGGGGGGGGGTACGATGGAGAAAAAGATTTTCTCGAAAACACAAGCCAAATCAAAACAACGCCAAAGTGAAAAAAACAAAAGGCTGTACCTATTGACAAAACATAGGTACCCCGTAAAAAAAGAAAAAAAAAAAAAAAAAAAAAACAAGAGGAGGGAGGGGCGGGGGGGGGGGGGGGGGGGGGCAGAAGAAAAACAATGAAAGAAACAAAAGATTGCTTGAGAAGAAAAAAACCGTAGCAAAGGGGGGGGGGGGGGGGAGAAAAGGACAATGAACAGAAAAAGAAAGAGAGAGAAAGAAAAAACCACAAAACGTAGCACCCCAAAGGCACGGGAGGGGTGGTGGTCATTCTGAGAAGCTTATTACCTGATGGTGTACTTTAATTGCGGCTTCTGGAAATATTTGTAGAGCCTGATAGTTAATGATTATTTCATATTATTTATGTTTTTGGTACATGTTCCATGTGATGGGTTAGAATTGACATTTTCTTTTTAATGGTGTTGCTTCTTTGACTGGTTTATTGATGTTTCCAAAAAAAAAAAATGCTCACCAGGTGAGAGAGAGAGAGAGATGGAGAGAGGAGAGAGGAGCCCCGAGAGAGAGAGAGCCCCCCCCCAGAGAGTGAGAGAGAGAGAGTGAGAGTTTTGTGTTCAGGCATGCGTCGATTCGTTCACCCGTATGTTTCCGCGACTTCAAGTCGACCGCCATTAGCAACCTGAATCTGAATATGTTTTCTTGATAATGCTTAGAACACCCAAAAAGGCACGTTTAGATTCCCCATGAACCTTGTGTAACGCCAGATAGAAATGCAGACTGAGAGAGTTTTATGACTTTTTTTTTTTTTTAGTATTATAGAAATACATTATGACATTGCTGGGGAGCTATGGAGGGGATGTCAAGCGTGGGGGAGGGGAAAAAAGAGGGGGGGGGGGGGGGGGGGGAGACACGTAGCGTTCATTTGTGGCAATAGGGTGAACTGTTTTGAAAATAATGATGATTGCTTATTTGCTTACCTTAAAAAAAAGAATTTAAAAGACAAAACAAAAAAAAAAAAAAAAAAAAACAAAAAAGAAGGAATGTCTGAAATTCACTGCCCTTTACTTCAAATACAAAGAAATAGTACAGTCTTGAGAAACACGTCTACATGTTTAAAAAAGTTGTTTTTTTTTTCTTTTAATCAGGGATTGTCTGTTTCTTCTGATTTTCTTTGTTTTCGTTCTCGCTTTGTTGGTTTGTTTGATTTTTGCTCAGTATGTACGGGCACAAGTGCATGTGTGTGTGGGGACGATTAAAAAAAGGCATCTTTAAGGGGAAAGATAATTAAACCAAGTTGCTTAATGTATTGCAGATAGACGGAAAATGATTGGAAGGGTATATTCCATCAAAATAGAAAAACTTCCTATGGAAAACATAGCCATGGAGAATGTAAAAAAAAAAAAAAAAGAAATGAGCGATGGTACTGAAAGGGGTAAATGTTGGCAAATTCCTTGTCTTTGTTCACGGTGTAGATATTATACTATATTTTTCTTTATTCTGATGTCTTTGTATATCATTTTTTGAAATTAAAAAAAATTAATAAAAAACAAAACCAAAACACAACAAAAACAAAAACACATGAGGCATTTTTACTAAATTTTGTTGTAAAAAGCATCGACTTTCCACCTATACATAAGGGACGATAACTTTTCCTGATGTGGGAATGTGTTTTAAAGTTTGCAATATTAAAATCTGTGTAAATAAACTTTTTATGAGACTTTTTACAGGAATTCTGGAAATGGTTCCAAAGCAAATGATTCCACTATACTATGTTGTTCTTAAACTGAAAGTGGAAAAATCCATCCTGAGAGACTCTGAACTACATTTTGCACCTGTTTTGCAGCTCTGTCTACTTTGTCTACTTTGTCGTCATAATAAAATGTACAGTGTGACGGTATCCAGCAGAAAGTAACTGTCGTGCCTTGTATAGAAAGAGCATGAATCAAATTTCTAATTTCAATTATCATTTCTGATCTATTCTGCAGTTTTAATGATGTCAGTGCCTAAAGCACAGACTTTGAATCAACACAAAAAAAAACTTGAAATATAGATCGTGGAAAATTTAGAAGATAATTTAAAGCCATTAATATTGCAGTAAGTTCCGCAGTAAAAAACTGATTTGTAAAAAAACTGATTTATTTTTCCCCAGTGAAAAACATTTCTCTACTTTAAAATCAGGTATCAAATAAGCAGAGCCCGCATTTTTTCTGAATTTAATGACCCATCTGCGTATACTTTAAAATGAATTGGATACTTCTCTTCAATATGAGATATAACAGTGCTTGCCACTAAATTCATATTGTCCTTTTTAAAATCAGTGTGATCAATATCCAAATGGGCCCTTTTAACTTCTCAGGGTCGAGTAGGGAAGAAAAAGACTGCCATAGCAGATATAAAACTTTCGTCAACAGTAATGCCCGTGGCTTGCCTAAGCTCAGAAGTATACGTTGCCAAAGTAATCTGAGAGGATATTGTTTTTGCACGTGTAAGAAAGTCGATATTCTGGAAGGCTTCTTTTCACAAAATTTGTGGCAGCCACTTCCCTCTGATCATCTAATGGTAAAAATTTGAGAGTTCATTACATGTTCGAAGACAAGATGCATGGGTGGGAAGACCCATTTCAAGTTGAGCGCTTTGCATTCTACACTTGAAGCTTCTTTATAGGTGTTTTGGTACACTGAAAAGCACTTCTTGTGCATATGTAATTTTGATCTTATTAGAAATTCACATGGATAAGTTAGAGGGGGTGTGTGTCTTGTCCCCAGCTCTGTGTACTCACAATTTTCAGAATATTTAAAGTTTTCCTTGCTTTTGACAGCAAATAATCTATATGTTGATTCTAAGACATTTTCGATGTGAGGTTTACGCCCCAAAACTGATTTGTGAAGCAATGATTAAAGCACTATACCATTCATTTTGAAAATAGGCATTTTGTCGGGATTCGAACCACTGTTGAATAAAAAACAACAATGTTTGTTTGTTTTTCTACAGATAGACTTAGCCCAGTCTTGCCAAGTACTCTGCTATAATGTCGAGCTCTTTTCGATACACTTTTTTGTGTGGTTTATGCTTAATAATGGAGTTTTCCTTTTTAAGGTTTCTTCACCCACATGCATATATCGTCAGCATATTGAATTAAGATGGCATTTTCAGATATTTACCGGGAAGATCGCACATTAGTAATGAAAATAGGAAAGGAGCAATAACTGATCATTGAGGAATACCCATTGTAAGAGTTCTTTTAGTTGAATACGTGTTCCCCTATTCTGGTGTTTGAATTTTTCGATTCTTTAGAAAAAACATTTGATATATAATCATAAATATGACCGGACAGACCAATGTTTTTTTAACTTAAGTATGAGTCGAGAATGCCAGACTTGATTGAAAGCCTTATCTATGTCAATAAAAAAAATCGCTAATATACATTTACGCCTTGCAAATTGCTTCTTTATGTTTGTTGTAAGTGTGTGTGTGTGTGTGTGTGTGTGTGTGGTGTGTGTGTGTGTTGTGTGTGAGAGAGAGAGAGAGAGGAGAGAGAGAGAGAGAGCGAGAGAGAGAGAGAGAGAGAGAGAGGAGGAGATGCAAGTCCGCATCAAAATCAAACAGCTGAAACCGACTTCATGTCAACGAGGCATGGATCTTCAAATGACGTCTTCAGCTGTCGAGACTTGACGCTTTTTCCCAAGCGTCTGAAATCAAATTATTATACCAGAGGCTCTCTCTCTAAAAAAAAAAAAATTAAAAAATTAGGGACTTTAACATTTTAATCACTTAATTACAATTAGAATTACATGACTGGTTTAAAAAGGTCAAGGTCTACCCTCCGCATGGCCGTAGCGCGGCAGAGACCGATCAACCTTTAAGCTTGTCGAGGGCACGGCGCTATCGAGGGGCGGAGCCCATCCATTCTTTCCACCGCTTTAGCCCTCCCTGGGCAGAGCCAGGTACCGTTTAGTTCCAGGTGAACAAAGAGGGATTACAAGCCGTTAGAAAATAGATCTGACCCCAGGAGGGACTTGAACTCACAACCCGTAATCACTGTAGCCGACGGTTCTTACGATTTGCGTGCAGGCCCGAGGGATAAAGAGACAGACAAACAGGACCTCCAACGACATCAGGCGCCGCAGTGAGTCATCTGCGAACGAAGAATATGAAAACTGCTCTACAAAAGCCCACAGAAACATGAGCTGTTGTGAATACTTCTATGATTAAGGCCTTCAAAATTTAAAAAACACACACACACACACACACACACGCACGCACAAAATTTCCAACACACACACACGCACACACGCACACACACACACACCACACACACACACACACGCGTGCTCGCGCGCACGCACGCCCGCACGCACGCACACACACACATACACATACACATACACAACACACATGCACGCACGCACGCACGCACAGGACACAACAGACACACACACACACACACACACAAAGAAAAAGAAAAAAAAAAAAAAAAAAGGGGAGCTAACTCTCATGGAAGGAAACATGCAGGCAAGATCCCACTCGATACCGGTTCCGCCACACTGAGGGGTGTGACGTCAAACGAGGAGCGGTTCCGTCACACTGCGGGCGTGACGTCAAAACTGACTAAGGTTTCTGAAGAACCGGCAAGATGGACTACTTCGAACAGTCCGTATGCTCTTTGAATGGAAATTCGAAACTGTCTGTTTATTCGCTAGGAAGATCTGTGGCCGTTTTTTTTTTTTTTTTTCCCCCACAATGGAGTTGTGCAATTCTTTCGTCTTAAAAAACACTTTGCTTGTTTTGCTTTATGTATAAATCAAAACACAAGTTTTCCGAAAACTGAGTATAAATAGTAACTGTGTGTTGTGTGTGTTGTTGCCTGTTTCTTGTGTGTTAGATGACTCTCTGACTATCAGAGACACAACAACAAAAAATTTAAGATATTGAAAACAACAAAAGGAAATTCTGCATAACCCCCTTTTTCCCCCACATTGGAGTTGTACAATTCTTTCTTTTTAACACAGATTTTGCTTGTCTGTTTAATGTATAAATCGAAACTCAAGTTTTCCAAAAACGGAGTTAACATAGCATTTGTATGCTGTGTGTATTATTTCCTTTTTTCTTGTGTGTTAGATGACTGACTGGCTGTCAGAGACACAACAAACACTTTCAAACTAAACTATGAAAACAACAAAGGACAGTCCGCATAACTCAAACACCAGTCTAAAGATCGTTCACTTCATTCTTCATTCTGCCGTCGGAAATTTGTATATTGAAGTCATCTCTGCCTTTAGTCGCACTTTCCTTCCCGCAAGTACCTGGTTACCTGTTCTAGATACATAAATATGAGCTTACATTAAATGACAAAACGCAAATCATTCCTCCATCTTCTTTCTTTCTTTCTTCCTTTTTTTTTCTTTCTGCGTACGCAGGCTGATACTCTTGCGGACAATGCTGTATAGGCAGGGAGTGGAGTTGTGTGTGTATGACCGGTTTTTTTTTATCCCTCGATTAAGGCAGCCATACTCTGTGTGTAAACGTGTCATCCCTGCCTCATTTCATTACCAATTTCGTGTCATCCATAGCAACGGCCAAACTGGCCTTCTCTTCCGAAAGTTGGTGATGGGATTTTACGTGTGTGCAAGATGTTGTGTGTGCGTTCACACACGGAACCTCGGTTGATAGTCTCATTGGAAGGACTGTATGGGGAAATGGAGTCAGAACCAATGTTAACTCCGAGGGAAAAATCCACAGTACCGAAATTCGAACCCGCAACCCCAGGATCACGAGTCCGGCGCTCTACCAAACCTGAGAAAAAAATATTCTGGCCCCATTCATCCATCTGAAAGGAAGGGGTCCTATTCAAAATAAAACAACAACAACAAACAAACAAAAAAAAGAAAACATGGGCCCCAAACTCCCAACTCAATGTAATCAGAACGCCTCATCACACGTTGTCCTTTCTTCTCGCTTCCGTGTCATGTCATGTGCCACTCACAATGAAGACATATTCTTTTAGAGCGTCGGGACCTTCATGATGTGAAGTCATAAAACACTTTACAGCAGACTCCATGAAAACCCTGTTCAGAGAATGTCCCCACCTGATGTGGTCTTTGAATTTCTGAAAGACCTCACAATTTTTCATCTGATCTAAGATTTTACAGAAGAAAGAATGTTTCCCGACGAAATTTCCGGTGCGTTTATTTTAGAAGGTATATTTTAGAAGGGTTGTGTAAATGAGTTGTTTATTTTTTTTTAAACCCGACAAGGGTGGTGGTGAGTGGACTTCGAAGCGTGAGGTTTTGTTGGGACTTCGACGCGGTAACAGCCCTGATATGGCCCTTTAGCGGTCGGCTGGGCTATAGCCAGCCGTAGCCTTACCTTACCTTACCTACTACCTTTACCTTACCTTACCCATTACCTTACTTACCTTACACTTGCCTTACCTTGCCCCTTTACCTTACCTACTTGCCTTCGCTTCCTACCTTTTTACTGTTGTTCTCCTTATCAATTACACCAAACCACAACGCTGACGATGGAATCAGAAGTCGGCAGATCAACAGCCCCAGCAGACAGCCTTGGAGCAGCCACGCTGCTGACATCAACTGCTTTGGTGATGTCTTCAATGACGACACTAAACCACGACACGCCCAGGGGGTTGGTTAGGCCTACGCCTTTTGATTCTCCAGACGAGCTTCGAGCGAAAAAACCCCAACAGTCAGCAATTTCCTTTTCTCAGAAACAAACGTGACATGGATCTTGAATGCTGGCACGCAGCCAAGGACTGATGATGTAACTGAGTTTGAAGTCGCCGTTGGGGGAGAGAGGGAGGGGGGATAAGGGGGGGGGGCCACCCGCCCCCCCGCCCCGTTGGGGAGGATGAGAGGAGGATAAGGGGGCCCCCCCCCCGGGGGTGTGGGGGGAGGTGGGAGGGGGGAGAGGGGGGGGGGGTGGAAAGTCTGATGATTGGTTGAAAATCCTAAAGTGAAGAAGGTCGGGCCTCACAGGATACACGGAGAGCCTGAAACACCAACAATCGTACATCACCAACTAAGCCTTCACGATCGTTTACAGACAGAGTGTGGTAGGCTGTGGACACAAGGCTGTCGTGAAGAGACCCTCCCACCAGACGACGGAACTGTATGAACCATCAAACCTCCACACGGTACATCAAGCTAGTCGCAATACAGTCCGATTATTTATTAAAACCAGTGGTTGGTGATTTGCTGCGGATCACCGAAAAGTCGCGGGATATGAGGGGGGAGCGGGGGGGGGGGGGGGAGGAGGGGGGGGGGAGGAGGGGGGGGGAGGAGAAAAGTGGCGCGATGGGGGTGGTGATGGTCGATGGTGAGGTGAAGGACGTATAGTCGTGTGGTGTGTGTGGTCCCGGTGTGTGTGTGTTGTGTGATGTGGGTGCTGTGACAGGACAGATAGAGAGAGGAGAGGACAGACAGACAGACCGACAGACAGACAGACAGACAGACCAGAGATGGAGAGATTAGATAGAGAAGGAAGTGTGAGTGAGGTGATTGTGAGTGAGTGTCGTGTGTGGTGGTGTGTGTTGCTGTGTGTGTGTGTGTTGTGAAGTGTCGTGTGTGTGTGTCGCGACGCTGGAACGCTGAGTAGCCAAGCTGCGATGGTCGCGGCGGAGGTGTTGGGTGTGGGCGAAGAGGAGAAGGAAGCGAGGAGGACGGTCACACTGACACACACGAACCTCAACAAGATACAGCTTTCAACACAATCAACCAGCCCCCCCCCTCTTCTTCACCCATACCAGGCCCCCCATCGCAGGTCCCCTGGCCAATCGGGAGAATGCGAAAGGGAGAGGGTACGGGTTGTTACGGTTTAAAGGGGGGAGGGGGGGACGAGTTAGAGGAGGAAAGTGGAGGACGCAGGGGAGGGAGGGGAAGGAGGGAAGGAGGGGAGGGAGGGGGGACGGTTGGAGGTTGAGTACTGCTGCAGGAAAAAGAGTGACCGCAAAAAAAGAAATGGGGGGCAATAGCTCGCTTTTTTTTTAAAATAAAAAATGCATGGTATGTCTGTAATGAGTGCTCGCTCGCACCGCTAAGTGTGTGTGTTGATGTGTGGCGTGTGTGTGTGTGTATGTCGTGATGTGTCCTGTGGGTATGTGTGTGTGGTGTGTAGAGTGGCCTGTGTGTGCAAATGAAAGAGAGAGAGAGATTGAGAGTGTCGCGAGACGAAGAGGAGAAGAGAGATTCGACGAGTGAGTTCCGCGGATGGCACGCGCGAATGTGCTTGTTGTGTAGTTGCTCTGCATCTGATATTGTGGTGGTATGTAGGTATAGTATGAATTATGTATGATATGTATGTATGCTGTGTGTGTTGTGTTGGGTGTCGTGTGTGGTAGTGTGGTGTGTTGTGTGTTGATGTGTGTGTGTGTGTTTGTGTGTGACAGAAGATAAGAGGAAGAGAGATGAGAGGGAGGAGACGCTCCCTGAGGCCCACGTGTCTGAACGCTTGGCGTTATCGAGGAGAGGAACTGGATAGTGGAGAGAGAGACCGATATTGAGGACGACGAGAGAGAAAGAAGGAGAGAGGTAGTTAGTGCAGGAACCGCCGCGAGGTGATTGTGTGTGTGTGTTTGCCTGCTATTGAAGATATATATATTATATATATATATATAGATCTGTATTATGTGTGTGTGGTAGTGTGTGGTGTGTGTCGAATGCGCGCAACCTTGCGTGTTCATATGCACATGTGAGCCGTTTGTGTGTGCATGCCAATGCGGGGAATGTGCGCATAAGTGGATGCTGTGTGTGCGGCTTGCGTGTGTGAGTGCATGTGGGGGGGGAGCGGGTGGGGGTGAGTCGGGGGGGGTGGGGTTTGGTATAGTTGGGGGGGGGTAGGCGTGAGGGGGTAGGGGGGCGTGGGCTAGTTAGTGCTTTGTGGTTTGTTGAGTGGGCACCGATACCAAACGGGCGGGGGTGTGGAGTGTGCTTTTGAGATGGTGAAGCGTGAAGGGGGGGGGCGGGGAAAATGGGGGAGGTTCTTTGGACAGTTGTAACACCCCTCCATCCCAACCCACACCTCGTCCTCCCCGTCCTGCTCCTCTCCCAGTTCCTCTTCCCCTTACATGGCCCGTCCACAAAGAAAGAAAAACCTCTACCAGGTAAAGGAATCAACACGATTCCACTATCATCATGTTGGATGTGACAGAAAAGAAACGATTCGGTTGCGTTACTAACCGGCACAGATGTTCTTGATGTCAATATGATCTAGTCAGAATAGAACAACAACAACAACAGCAACAACAACGGCGGCAGAGCAAAAGCAGCTGCAGCCACAGCAGCAGTAATAACAACACGGATAACAACAAACAGCCACAACTATAACAACAACAACAGATATAACAACAATTATAGCAACAAGAACACAATAACAACAACAACAACACAGTATAACAGCGAGAAGTTTAAAACAGCCTAGCCTTCGGATTCAGAGTCGCTTCGTTAAAGATAAGAAAACTCGCTCGTACATTTCAATATATAAACAGTAACAGACGTTTTCACTGGCTGGAGATCCACTCAAGAATCCTTTTCTTTTTTTCCCCCGTAGTTCTGTACCCAACTCCGTTGTTTGTTTGTCTCTTTGCTTGGTTTCCCACCCCCCCCCCCATCCCTGTCCTTTTTCATGAACATGAACTATAAGAAAAGAAAAAAAAAACAGACGGTTTTTAGTGGTCGGTTTGCCGAACTCGCTATGAAATGCGTTTGGGAGGGGATGAGCATCCTGAGAAATGCACGGTTATTCTGTGTGGACCAATCAGAGAACGTGTTTGTGTAGGGTGCATGGGGAGAAGAGGGACGAGGCAGGAGGGAGGGGGGGGGGGGTTGGGGGGAGGGGAGGAGGAGGGGGGGGGGAGGGCGGGAGGAGGAGGAGAGGATGAGGGAAGAGGAGGGGGCTGGAGGGGAGGGAGGGGAGAGGAGGTGAGGTGGGGGGTTAATAGTCAAATATTTAGAGAGTTTGCCCCCTCAATTGATTTGAGGTCCTGAGTTTCGGCACGGCTCGTGGAGCTGATTTGTTCTTTTCTTTCTTCTTTTTCTCTTTCTTTCTTTCATTTTTTAGGGAGGGGGAGCGTGTGGGGGTGGGAGGAGGGTAAGCGGGGTGTAAGAGTGTGGACTTGAAATTCACTCTGTACAAACAGGAGTAAAACAGGTTTTTTAAATCAAGTCGGACGAAGGCGACAGGTAAATAGGCACTTGATTCAAATCAAAGAAGGCGACAGGTTAAATAGGCAATTGATTCAAAATCAAAGAAGGCTACAAGGTAAATAGGTCCTTGATTCAATCAGGGAAAGGCTACAGGTAAATAGGTACTTGATTCAAATCAGGGAAGGCTACAGGTAAATAGGTACTTGATTCAAATCAAAGAAGCTTACAGGTAAATAGGTACTTTGATTCAAATCAAGGAAGGCTACAGGTAAATAGGTAACTTCATTTCAAATCAAAGAAGGCTACAGACTAAATCAGGTACTTGACTTCGAGTCAGAGAAGGTGAAATGCGGCGGAGAGCAGGAGCGAGAGAGAC
>JADBJO010031687.1:0-16490 GCA_016801955.1 Conus betulinus | reverse complement strand
CTCCCCCTCCACCTCTCTCTCTCTCTATCTCTCTTTCTCTCACTCTCTCTCTCACTCTCTCTCTCTCTCTCTCTCTCTCTCTCTCTCTGAGCTCTGAGCAGCACATGTGTGTGTGTGGTGTGTGTGTGTGGTGCTTGAGGGTGATGAAAGGCTTAATGTTAATGGTGAAAGTACTTTTTTTTTCTGTTTTTTTACTACGTCATTTTGTTCCATGTGTGCGTGTGTGTGTGTGTGTGGTGTGTGTGTGTGTGTGTGTGTGTGTGTGTGTGTGTGTGTGTGTGTGTGTGTGTGTGTGTGTGCGTGCGTGCGTGCGTACGTGGGTAAGTGTTAGACTGTGTGTGCGCGCGCGCGCTCGTGTGTGTGTGTGTGTGTGTGTGTGTGTGTGTGTGTGTGTGTGTGTGTGTGTGACTCTGTGTGTGCGTGTGTATGTGTGTGCGCGCTCATGCGCACGCAATCGTGTGTGTGTGTGTGTGTGTGTGTGTGTGTGTGTGTGTGTGCGCGCGTGTGTGTGTGTGTGTGTGTGTGTGTGTGTGTGTGTGTGTGTGTGTGTGGCGCGCGCGCGCGCTCGTGTGTGTATGTGTACTAGTGTATGCATGTGTGTGTATGTGTGTTAATGTATACATGTGTGTGTGTGTGTGTGTGTGTGTGTGTGTGTGTGTGTGTGTGTGTGTGTGTGTGTGTGTGTGTGTGTGTGTGTGCCGCCCGCGCGCGCACGTGTGTGTGTGTGTGTGTGTGGTGTGTGTGTGTGTGTGTGTGTGTGTGTGTGTGTGTGTGTGTGTGTACTTGATCTTGTGTATGAGTGTGTATGTGTGTGTTTGTGTGTGATGGTGGTTTTGGTGGTGTTTGTGTGTATGTGTGTGTGTGTGTGTGTGTGTGTGTGTGTGTGTGTGTGTGTGTGTGTGTGTGTGTGGCGCGCGCGCGCGCGCGCGCGTGTGTTGTGCTCAAATTCATTCCCTTTTTTTAAAAGCATGTGGACATTCTGTTCATAACGTTTTTTGAAATTTCAGAACTATGAGTTAGTCTGACAATAAATGTGTTCGCGTGCGAGGGCGCGGGTGCCCATTCATTTTAGAGAAGCGAGTATTCGGAAGTTAAGTTGGACGTAAAACCATGAAACACGTGCTGACATCGGTGGGAAAGAAGGCGACTCTCAAGCAACAGTATCCGAAGTCGCATGCGCGTTTTTCTTCCGGACGTGAACTAAATATCTGTGAGTTTGTGGTATCACGTGATCATCCGGCTTCCAATCAGTGTGAGCGCGTTTCTCTCTTCAATTTTGAATTCCTCAATAAGGAAGGACAGCCGCCATTTTTGACTTATTGACCTGTATTGATCACTCTCTCTCTCTGCATAGCAGTCCGACGTCGTGGTGAGCGAGTCTGCTGCCTGTTGCAATGTGTGGAAACCAGGTCGAAGTCGGTGAGTTCCAGTTTATGTCTTCTTTGATATTTTGTTTGTGTTCTACATGCAGCTATAGAGAAGCCCTTGTACACCCATCTTACGCTTCTTTGCTTCGAATAGTGAGGCCAGGGTGATCGCAGACAAAGTTAGAGAAAGCATAGATATGTTAAGGGAACATTTCGTTCAGTCCTTTGAGATTCCAATCATTTGACTTCAATATCCCAATGGAAAGAAGCACAAAACACACTTTCCAACACACCAACAAGCCATGCCTTCCCAATGAAGTCCAACAGCGAATAACTTTGAGGTTGCTGCCCCCCCCCCCCCCCCCCCACCCCCCACACACACACACACACACACACCTCCACACAATGGGCTCTTAAATTAAGGTACTTTTTTTTTGAGAGCAGAGGGACGAGGGGGGGGGGGGGGGGGGGGGGGGGGGGGAGGAGGAGGGGAGGGGAAACTGGATGTGTTAGGGAGGGGGTTAGGGTCCGGTGGGAGGGAAATATCTAGAAACCCAAGTTATTCATGCCTCTCTGTGTACGTATGGGGATTTTTCTTCAAGGGAAAGAGGGCAGGGGGGACGGGGAAAAGGGGGGGGGGGGGACGGACTGTTCATGTTGATCCATTGTCAGTTTTGGAAAGAACTAATCAGGACCACATCAGCCCGTTTGTCAACTAGGTTGAAGTTGTTCACCAAAAGGAAAGTTTTTTCGCTCCCTTGAATCTTCTGTCTGTCTCTCTGCCTAGGGTAGCAGAATTTGAAGAGTACTTTCCCACCTCTTCCCCCCACCATCCTTTCACCCCTACTCCACTCTGCCTCCGTGTTTAAGTGCAATTGTTGAATTATTAGTGGTTCATTTGAATTTATTATGAATAGTAGTAATTTTTTTCACTGTTCGTTTCTTTCGGTCGTCTAATAACAGAAAGAACCGATTTGCTTCATCAGTGGAGCTTTTCTTGCATATGTATCAACTCCTCTTACAGGTAAAATGTTATTTGTATTTATGGTTACAACGCAAAAAGTATGTTCATTCTTTACATTTCACGATTGAATCTTCACGTGTCCCAGTCGTCCCACTGACACCCTCCCCTCCCCCCCCCCCCCCCCCCGAACTCCAACTCCTCATCCCACCTTCCCCCCCCCCCTCCCTCTCCTGTGGGAAGGGCCTAGTACCCCCTGTCCTCACCTCCCCCGGCTCAGACGCCATTGTTGTTGTGTTATGTTAACTGAATTATATCAATATTGGAATTCGGAATCCAGTGCCTCACTTAAACATTTTCAAATGATGGTTAGTTTTGTGGGTAGCCAAGTTGGTTTACTCAATATGCTCATTTGACCTATATTCTGGGAAGCCCAGGTTTTCAGGTTTCATTTGTTCGCGCTCACTGAGATGCACTTCAAACTGTAACTATGGCAGTACCAGTTATAGATAGTAATCATTGCTTTTATTTCAGTTTGACAAACAAGCTAAAACTGATGGCGTTCTGAACATGTCCTAGTCCCAATTCTCCTTTTATTTCAGTTTGACAAACAAGCTAAAACCGATGGCGTTCTGAACATGTCATGTCCTAGTCCCAAAACTCATGCTGATTCTGACAGAGGGAGTGGAAAGCTAGGTGAGAGTTTTCGAAAGATAATTCTTCCATTTTCAGCCCAACCCCAACCGCTGTCCGAGCCCCTCCATCCCTCAGCCTTCCTTTACCCTTCTCCCATCCCTTGTCTACGCGCAGCCGGGTTTATGAACACAATCTTCATGACCAGTGATATATCTCAGCTCGAGTTGGTAGATCTCACCCCCACCCTCACCCCCCCTTCGCCCCCCCTCAAATTTCCTTTTCCCTGGTACGAATTTTCATTGATATGAGTATAACTATATATACACCTTCTCTTGTGTATTTTTCATACTTTGTCTAGACCCCAGATTTCTGATCCGTACAGAAGCATTGGCTGCACTCTGGCATCAAAAAGTAGACTGGATGTCTCGATTGTATAGTCATGTAGAGGTAGCCCAGTACCACCTTGTCACCCTCTGCAGCCAGAGGATGAGACACCCCCAATTTTGTGGAAAAGTATAGTCCTAAATACTTGTGCGTACTGGAGGAGACAAGGTCTGACCAGAGCATTGGGCTAACGCGTAGGTCAGATATCTGCAAAGTCGTAGCCACGAGACCCTCTTCTTCTATTCTTTCATCTTAGTTAATTCATTTATCCATCAGCTTAAAATCATGCGTAGTGTGGTCTCAAAAACTTGGCGGATGTGATGTAGCGTATATGGACTAGTCTGCACGCAGTGAGCGCCTCCTTGGCGAAACTGAAACTGAAAACCGGAAGGACACAGAGAGGGAGGGCGGAGTACGTTGTCGGATCGCAGTGCGGTTTGAGGAATGATCCAAGAAAGGCCAAAACAGCCATTATCCAGGAAAGGGCAAAAAGCGCATCAACTGGCAGTTCTAAATCTACATTTTGCCTATGACCTTTTGGATGTAAAGTCCTTGATGATTGGCCGCGTGAATACGTCATACTCAATATTTGAAACCTGAAAGAGCATGAAGAAAAAGGACCGTATCTTCTCCATTACGACTCGCCAAAATAGGAAATATCGGTGATCTCTGGTTTCTTGGACATGTTGGTCTAACATTGGACTAAACCCATCTGGGTAGCCACACCCCTTACTGTCAGTTCAGTATGATTTCCCTGTCCCTCCCTGTCCCCTTCCCCCCCTCCTCCCCCCTCCCCCCCCCCCCCCCCCCCCCCCCCCCCCCCCCCCCTTTTTTTTGGTTCCGTTTCTGCTCCGTACATTTCACGCTCCTATCTTTTTTGTTTGTTTTTTTTGATATCACTGTCCCATCTTATGTGCCACCTCAATGGCAGTGCACCCACGTCGTTCATTCGGACACCCTGTCCACAGCCACATCCCGGTCAGTCCCGCCGCAGCCCCGGCACCAACAAATCCACAGGGAGCAGTCAATGTCAAGTCGTCAAGAGACAACCCACCGGGGGAGACACTGCACTGCTGCTGCCGAGTCACTTCTGTGGTGTTCAGTGGCGCCTGTTCTCTCATCCAACATACGCAGGACGCCACCCACTAAGCCTCCTACTGAGGACAATAGCAGTCGCGTAGCCAACGTGAGTGAGCTCTTCCACCGGAGGGCGCCACCACGTCTGTCCAGCGGCAGCCCCCTATGGACTCGTCGATACCGGTGACCCCGACGGAATCAAACCAAAGCCACAGACGTGAAGAGAGTACATAGAAACTGAGGTCACCATGAGAGCAGGGCATGAAGGGCCACAGAATTTGAGACTATATTTTATGCTGATTGATGAGAATGAGATGATGATGAAGATGGTGCTATGGATTTCCATTCCGGTCTGAGACTGCATGACAGGGCTGTACTCTACGCTTCCTTTCATGATATATCCCGGCGTCAACAAGGTCCGAGAGATACAGACACCTGCACTGTTGGTCAGGATATTTGAGCAACACTCTCAAAGACGCGTCCATTAAATGGACGACACTCGACTGTGTGGTCCCAGTCTTCCCAACTGAGCCCGTAGCAAACTCACCTCAGGGTAGGAGCCGGTCGAGACAAAAAATCGGGAAGGACGAACTTTCAGGCTGTTTATCCTGGCATAAAAAAATGTCTCTCAGACAGAACTTGCTGGTGGGGACGAACGATCATCCCCCCCCTCCCCCCCCCTCCCCCCCCCCCCCCCCCCCCCCCCCCCCCACACACACACACACATCTCATTTCAACTTTATACGCAGTTGTAGTTTAAGGGAAACGGGGCTCGGCGATCCGAGTGCTGACATACGCTTTTTGATTGGCCAGTGTGTGTGTGTGTGTGTGTGTGTGTGTGTGTGTGTGTGTGTGTGTGTGTGTGAAGGACCACCCCCACCCCCATCCAGCCATTTTTACTATAAATATCCCTGAATTATATTTCACTTTGATTGTCTTTTTTTTTTTTTTTTTTTTTTTTTTGTTTAAACAATCATACTTTTTGTGATATAATTTCTTAGTATTGAAATTTTGTTCTCTTTTATCCTGTACTCGGTTAAATAGGGATGTTATGTTTTATAGTTAAAATGTTTATATCAGTTTGTTTCCAATTTTCACACCTCTATGAATTAAAACATAAGTCTGGAACTGAAATTTAACAACACTTTAATGATTTGAAATGTTAATGTTTTGTTAAGAATCCTAACGATTTGACGTGTGTCCCGAATGACCTCTTTGTAATCATTGTTACTTTTGCATTGAATATGGATTTTAACTATGAGTCACCTAACAGTGATTTACATGTGATTGCAGCGCGGCACATTCTCAGTGAACTCAGCAGTTCCTTGAAGTTTCAGCAGGTCATTTATTTCTTCCAAATGATAGGCCAGTTAGTCTGTGTCAAACGGCGAATAATTTCCAGTGATTTTATGTGTTGTCATAAGTTAATGTTCCGAGTTGTTTAAAAGCGCGGTATTTTTCGGTTTACTCCGTAGTGTCTTTGTGGCTCCGTTCGTCAAGGACTGAACCAAGATATGCGATTTACTGTCGCTGTCGCCTGCCTTGCCTTGGTGTGTGTGTGCGCGCGCGCGCGCGCGCGCGTGTGTGTTGTGTGTGTGTGTGTGTGTGTGTGTGTGTGTGTGTGTGTGTGTGTGTGTGTGTGTGTGTGTGTGTGTGTGTGTGAGTGTCCATGTCGCCCCTGGGCTGTCAACCTGTAACTGGTGGTTTCCCTGGGCTTTAGTCCCACCAGGAACGGGACTACAACACCGGGGGGACACCGGGAACGGACCACAGCCCAGGAGACACACCGGGAACGACACGACAGCCCAAGGGATACACCATGATCGGAACCACAGGCCAGGGGACACACCAGGAACGAGACGACAGCGCAGAGGACACACCGGGAACACTTGGACACACCGGGAATGAGACGACAACCCAGGAGAGATTCCAAGAACACGTTTACAGGGCAGGGGATACATGAAAAATGACAGGTACGTGCGTCCACACACACACACACACACACACACACACACACACACACACACACACACACACACACACACACACACACAATGTCTGTTCAAACCCAGGTCCTAACTAGTCATTTGTAAGTGTGTGTGTGTGTGTGTGTGTGTGTGTGTGTGTGTGTGTGTGTGTGTGTGTGTGTGTGCGAGTGTGTGAGTGTGTGCGTGAGTGTGCTGTGTGTGTGTGTGTGTGTGTGTGTGTGTGTGTGTGTGTGTGTGTGTGTGTGTGTGTGTGTGTGTGTGTGTGTGTGTGTGTGTGTGTGTGTGTGTGTGTGTGTGTGTGTGTGTGAGAGAGAGAGAGAGAGAGAGAGAGAGAGAGAGAGAGAGAGAGAGAGAGAGAGAGAGAGAGAGAGAGAGTGTGTGTGTGTGTGTGTGTGTGTGTGTGTGGTGTGTGTGTGTGTGTGTGTGTGTGTGTGGTGTTTGAGAGAGAGAGAGAGAGAGAGAGAGAGAGAGAGAGAGAGAGAGAGAGAGAGAGAGAGAGAGACAGACAGACAGACAGACAGACAGACAGACAGAGACAGAGAGAGAGATCGTGAGTGTGTGTGTGTGTGTGTGTGTGTGTGTGTGTGTGTGTGTGTGTGTGTCCCTGGGGCTGCAGTCCCGTTCCGGTGTGTCCGCTGGGGTGTGGTCCCGTTCCTTGTGTGTTCTCTGGGCTGTGGTCACCTTCCTTGTGTGCCCACTAGGCTGTGGTCCCGTTCCTTGTGTGTCCCCCTGGGCTGTGGGCCCGTTCTTGGTGTGCCCTGCAAGCTGTGTTCCCCCGTTCTATCCCCTGGGCTGTGGGTCCATTGCTGGTGTGTCCCTGGGCTGTGGGCCTGTTCCTGGTGTGTCCCCCTCGGCTCTGGTCCCGTTCCTGGTGTGTACCCTGGGCTGTGGTCCCATTAATGGTGTGTCCCTTGGGCTGTGTTCCCGCTCCCGGTGTGTGGTCTCTGGGCTGTGGTCCAGTTCCTGGTGTGTCCCCTGGGCAGTGGACCCGTTCCTGGTGTGTGTCCCTGGGCTGTGGTCCAGTTCCTGGTGTGTCCCCTGGGCTTTGGGTCCGTTCCTGGTGTGTCCCCATGGACTATGGGCCCATTCCTGGTGTATCCCCTGGGCTGTGAGCCCGTTCCTGTTGTGTCCCCTAGGCTATGGGCCCTTTCCTGGTGTGTCCCTATGTGGGCCCTTTCCTGGTGTGTCCCCTGGGCTGTGGGCACGTTCCTGGTGTGTCCCCTGGGCTGTGGGCGCGTTCCTAGTGTATGTCCTGGGCTGTGGGCTATTTCCTGGTGTGTCCCATGGGCTGTGGGCACGTTCCTGGTGTGTTCCCTGGGCTGTAGGCCCGTTCCCGCTGTGTGTCCTTGGGCTGTGGGTCCATTCCTGGTGTGTCCTCTGGGCTGTGGGCCTGTTCACATGGTGTCCCCTGGGCTGTGGGCCCGTTCCTGGTGTGTCCCGAAGGCTGTGGGCACGTTCCTGGTGTGTCCCCTTGGGTGGGCCTGCTCCTGGTGTGTCCCCTGGGCTTAGGACCCGTTCCAAGGGCGGTCCCTGGTGTGTCCCCTGGGCTGTGGACCCGTTCTGGGGTGTCCCCTGGGCCGCAGGCCCGTTCCTGGTGGTTGTCCCCTGGGCTGCGGACCCGTTCCTTGTGTGTCCCCTTGGCTGACGGCTGGTTCACGGGGTGTCCCCTGGGCTCTGGTCCCGTTCCTGTGTGTCCCCAGGGCTGTGGACCCATTCCGGGTGTTTTCATGTATCCCCTGCCCTTTAGACCTGTTCTTGGTTTTTCTCTGGGCTGTCGTCTCATTTCTGGTGTGTCGCCTGGGCTGTGGTCCCGTTCCCGGTGGGTCCCCTGGGCTCTGGGCCCGTTCCTGGTGTGTCCCCTGGGCTATTGTCCGTTTCCTGTGTGTCCCCTTGGATGTGGTCCTGTTTTTGGTGTGTCCCCTTGGCTTTGGGCCCGTTCCTGGTGTGTCCTCCTGGCTGTGGTCCGTTTTCGTTGTGTGTCTCTGGGGTCTGGGCCCGTTCCTGGTGTGCCCCTGGGCTGTGAACCGTTCGTGTTTTGTTTCCTGGGCTGTGGACCCACTCTTGTTGTGTCCTATGGGCTGGGTCCCCATTTCCGATGTATCACCTGGGCAGTGGGGCCCGTTCCTGTTGTATCCTCTGAGCTGCGGACCCGTTCCTGTGTGTTCCCAGGGGACTGTGGACGCATTCCTGGTGTGTCCCCTGGGCTGGGGGCCCGTTCCTTGTGTATCCCCTGGGCTGTGTGCCCGTTCCCGGCGTGTTTCCTAGGCTGTCACTTGCTGTGGTGCTGAGGTCTGTGGGAGATCTGTCCTGGGGTGCTATCAGGCAGTGACTTTGTTCTTCGAGTATGTGAGGAGTTTGGTTTTCAGTTAATCGTTGGCGTGTTTTGCTGAGACCTCTAGATTCCTCTGATTCACAGTCCGTCGTGGAATGGTGGGGACCTTCTGGAAGCAGGAACCAAGGCGTTCGGTGCCTTCTTTGATTGTATCTGTGTCTGTGGGATACAGCAGGGGATGTTCAAACGCTTCGATGCTCAGGTGGTGTCATCTTGGTTGGTGGGTCGTAGGGACGGGAGGTCTTGTCTAGAGCGCGATGATGGTGGTTTGGCTTTAATTGCTTGTAGGTTCATATACTATTCATGTGCATCATTTTGTTGCTGACAAGGCTGAAGATGTGCAGGTCGCGCTATGTTGTTGAACTTTGTATGGGTAAGGAAACATGTCGTTTGCTTAACTGGAAACACAGCAAGAGGTGTGTTTCTAGTGTGCTGTGTCCACATCACGAGGTCCGGGTGGATCCGCGTTTTTCCACGAGTATGATGTGTGGTCACATCAGCTTCGTGGGGCACTCCTTTAGGGTGCTTGGCAAATATGGACACCACAGAGCTGTGGTGCTTGGAGCACAAAGCCACCGCCCTTCCTGTAGGACGCATGGCTGCTCTGATCCCCACTGTCAGGTGTCTGGAACAAAGGTTGATAAAAGTGGTACCAGAGGAGATGCCCCAGGAAAGTGTATTAGTCCTGAGGTGTTTCCTCAGTGATCACCTGGTATACTGAGTATCCCTTGTTGTGCAGAGAACCTGTCTGGGTAATCGAATCAATATATGACTCGTACAGAGCCTGTTGAACTGAACTAATGCCATATTCACGTGTTCAGTGAATTTGAAGCCAGTTCCATCAGACCTCGCCGTTGATGTGCACCCACAAGGGTTCCTGGAAATGCCCATGGAAGTGTACGAAACTGTGTGTGGTGCTTGCTGCCACACCGTGTGTTTTTATCCATACAGATCATTCAACGACGTACCTGCATGTGTTTAGTTCTGTTAGTCACGGGATGATGTGTTGGATCAGTTTATGAGCTGGGGGCTCTTAACGGCCTGACCAGAGAAATACATAGATGCATGTACCTGTACATGTATTTATTTCATATCTCTGGTATCACCAATGTTATTCATTCTGGGCGGCCTCCTATACCAGTGATTCATCAGTCAAGGTGATACTTCCTGAGTAATCAGAGTTGCTGGTCATCTTCAGCTGTGTTTCATTGAGAGATGCAGTTAGAGGAGTTACCGTGCGTTCTGGGATCTGTTTGCAAAGGATCTTCATTTTTTCAGGACAGACCATGAAGCAAGAGAATTGGAGGCATCGGTAAACTGGTCAGCTTCCAGCTGCGGACCAGACTGCTCATGTGTCAGGAGAATGCAATCACTTGACAAGAGCAGTAAATCCACCGCTCTTGCCTGAACGTTCCTCAAGCATAACTTCTCTCGGATTTTGGTCGTGTCATCGAGACGACGCCGGTGAAAGTGATCCTTTTAAGGTCTGCATTCTGGATCCATATCCTAGTTCAGATCCTTGGGGGATAGGGCCAAGATAAGTCCAGAAGAATGGGCTGTAGAATACTAAGATCGTGACCTTGGCTTAATCCTGTGACAGGCGTCGAACTCTGGAAGTGTTCACCACACTTTTTTCATACTCTCTGGCCTGTCATTTGTGTAAGTAGTAAATGCCTGTGTGAACTCTGGAACTGCCATGGTCACTGGGAATGCCTGGAGCCCACGTTGCCAGGTGTGTCCCCTGGGCTGTGGGCTCGCTCCTGATGTGTCCCCTGGGCTGCTGTCTGTTCCGAGTGTGTCCCATGGGATTTGGTTCCGTTCCTGGTGTGTCCCCTACGTTCCGTTCCCGTTCCCGGGGTGTTCCTTCTGCTGTGGTCCCGTTCCTGGTGTGTCTCCTGGCCGTGGACCCGTTCTCGGTGTGTCCCCTGGGCTGTTGGCCCATTCCTGGTGTGTTCCCATGGCTGTGGACCCGTTCCTGGTGTTACCCCTGGGCTGTGGGCCTGTTCCTGGTGTGTCCCCTGGGCTGTGGGCCCGTTCCTGGTGTGTCCCCCCTTGGTGTGGGCCAGTTCCTGGTGTGTGCCCTGGACTGTGGGCCCGTTTCTGGTGTGTCCTCTGGGCTGTAGTCCCATTCTTGGTGTGTCCCTAGGGCTGTGGTCCCGTTCCTGGTGCATGCCCTGGGCTGTGGGCCCATTTCTGGTGTGTCCCCTGGTGTGGGACCCGTTCCTGGTGTGTGCCCTTGGCTGTGGACCTGTTTCTGGTGTGTCCTCCGGGCCGGGCTGTGGTCCCTTCCCGATCCGTCCCTTTCGACCGTAGTTCTTGAGGTCTCCTCTAGGTTGTCTGTTCAAACCAAGTTCTAATTGGTCATTTGAAAGTGTGTGTGTGTGTGTGTGTGTGTGTGTGTGTGTGTGTGTGTGTGTGTGTGTGTGTGTGTGTGTGTGTGTGTGTGTGTGTGTGTGTGTGTGTGTGTGTGTGTGTGTGTGTGTGTGTGTGTGTGTGTGTGTGGATGCACGTACCTGTCATTTTTCATGTATCCCCTGCCCTGTGGACCTGTTCTTGGTGTCTCCTCTGGGCAGTCGTCTCATTCACCGTGTGTGTCCTGGGCCTGGTCCCCGATCCTGGTGTGTTGCTCCTGGGCTGTCGTGTCGTTCCTGGTGTGTGTCCCCTGCACTGTCGTCTCGTTCCCGGTGTGCCCCTTGGGCTGTCGTGTCGTTTCCGATGTGTCCCCTGTGCCAAAGTCCCGTTCCCGGTGTGTCTCTAGGGCTGCGGTCCCGTTCCCAGTGTGTCCCGTGGGCTGCGGTCCCGTTTCCGTGCTGTCCCTTGGGCTGTGGTCACGTTCCCAGTGTGTCCCTTGGGCTGCGGTCCCGTTCCCGGGGTGTCCCCTTGGCTGTGGTACCGTTCCCAGTGTCTCCCTTGGGCTGTGGTCCCGTTCCCAGTGTGCCCCCTGGGACTGTGGGCACATTCCTGGTGTATCTCCTGGGCAGTTGTCCATTCCAGTGTGTCCCCTGGGCTGCGGTCCCGTTCCTAGTGTGTCCCTTGGGATGTGGTCCCTTCCCGGTGTGTCCCCTGGGCTGTGGTCCCATTCTGGTGTGTCCCCTTTGCTGTGTGCCCGTTCCTGCTGTGTCCCCTAGGCTGTGGGCCCATTCCTGCTATGTCCACTGGGCTGTGGTCCCGTTCCCTGGTGTATGCCCTGGGCTGTGGGAACGTTCCTGGTGTGTAATCTGGGCTGTGGGCCGTTCCTGGTGTGTGCTCTGGTCTGTGGACCCTTTCCTGGTGTCTCCGGGGCTCTGGACCCTTTCCTTGTGTCTCCCTGGGGCTGTGGACCCTTTCCTGGTGTTTCCCAGGGCTGTGGACCCTTTCCTGGTGTCTCCCCATGGCTGTGAACCCTTTCCTGGTGTCTCCCCGGGGCTGTGGACCCTTTTCCTGGTGTGTCTCCCAGGGCTGTGGACCCTTTTCTGGTGTTTCCCAGGGCTGTGGACCCTTTCCTGGTGTCTCCCCAGGGCTGTGTGACCCTTTCCTGTTGTCTCCCCAGGGCTGTGGACCCTTTCCTGATGTGTCCCCGGGGCTTTGGACCCTTTTTTGGTGTCTTCCATGGCTGTGGACCCTTTCCTGGTGTCTCCCCAGGTTTCTGAGCCCCTTCGTGGTGTCTCGCCAGGGCAGTGGACCCTCTCCTGGTGTGTCCTCTGGGCTGTGCGCACGTTCTTGGTGTATGCTCCCGGGCCTGTGGGCACGTTCCTTGTGTGTCCTCTGGTCTCTGGACCCTTTCCTGATGTCTCCCCAGGGCTGTGGACCCTTTCCTGGTGTCTCCCCAGGGGCTCTGGGCCCTTTTGAGGTGTCTCGCCAGGGCAGTGGGCCCTTTCCTGGTGTGTCCCCTGGGCTGTGCGCACGTTCTCCTGTGTGTACTCTGGCCCGTGGGCACGTTTCCTGGTGTGTCCTCTGGGTCTCTGGACCTTTCTTGATGTCTCCCCAGGGCTGTGGACCCTTTCCTTGGTGTCTCCCCTGGGGCTACGGGACCATTTCCTGGTGTCTCCCCCAGGGCCTTGAATCCTTTCCTGGTGTCTCTCCGGGGCTGTGGACCCTTTTCTGGCGTTTCCTCAGGGCTGTGGACCCTTTCCTGGTATCTCCCCAGGGCTGTGGACCCTTTCCTGGTGTCTCCCCAGGGCTGTGGACCCTTTCCTGTTGTCTCCCCAGGGCTGTGAACCCTTTCCTGTGTGTCTCCCCAGGGCTGTGGACCCTTTCCTGGTGTCTCCCCAGGGCTGTGGACCCTTTCCTGGTATCTGCACGGGGCTGTGGACCCTTTCCTGGTGTCTCGCCAGGGCTGTGCGCCCTTTCCTGGGGTCTTCACAGGGCTGTGGACCCTTTCCTGGGGTACCCCCCGGGGCTGTGGACCCTTTCCTAGTGTCTCCCCCAGGGCTGTGGACCCTTTTCCTGGTGTCTCCCCAGGGCTGTGGACCCTTTCCTGTGTGTCTCCCCAGGGCTGTGGACCCTTTCTGGTGTCTCCCAGGGCTGTGGACCCTTTCCTGGTGTCTCCCCAGGGCTGTGGATCCTTTCCTGGTATGTACACGGGGCTGTGGACCCTTTCCTGGTGTATCACCAGGGCTGTGGGACCCTTTCCTGGTGTGTTCCCGGGGCTGTGGACCCTTTCCTGGTGTCTCCCGGGGCTGTGGACCCTTTTCCTGGTGTATCTCCCCAGGGCTGTGGACCCTTTCCTGGTGTCTCCCAGGGCTGTGGACCCTTTTCCTGGTGTCTCCCAGGGCTGTGGGACCCTTTCCTGGTGTCTCCCCAGGGGGCTGTGGGACCCTTTCCTGGTGTGTCCCCCAGGGCTTGTGGACCCTTCCTGGTGTGTCCCCAGGGCTGTGGACCCTTTCCTGGTGTCTCCCCTGGCTGTGGGACCCTTTCCTGGTGTCTCTGGGGCTGTGGACCCTTTCCTGGTGTCTCGCTGGGGCTGTGGACCCTTTCCTGGTGTGTCCCCAGGGCTGTGGACCCTTTCTTGGTGTGTCCCCAGGGCTGTGGACCCTTTCCTGTGTCTTCCCCGGGGCTGTGGACCCTTTCCTGGTGTGTCCCAGGGCTGTGAACCCTTTCCTGGTGTCTCCCATGGGCTGTGGACCCTTTCCTGGTGTCTCCCCAGGGCTCTGTGGACCCTTTCCTGGTGTCTCCCCCAGGGCTGTGGACCCTTTCTCCTGGTGTGTCCCCTGGGCTGTGGCACGTTCCTGGTGTGTACTCTGGGCCGTGGGCACGTTCCTGGTGTCCTCTGGGCTGGGGACCCTTTCTGGTGTCTCCCCAGGGCTGTGGACCCTTTCCTGGTGTCTCCCCAGGGGCTACGGACCATTTCCTGGTGTCTCCCCAGGGCTGTGGATCCTTTCCTGGTGTCTCCCCGGGGCTGTGGACCCTTTCTGGGTTTCCTCAGGGCTGGGACCCTTTCCTGGTATCTCCCAGGGCTGTGGACCCCTTTCCTGGTGTCTCCCCAGGGCTGTGGACCCTTTCTGTTGTCTCCCCAGGGCTGTGGACCCCTTCCTGGTGTCTCCCTAGGGCTGTGGACCCTTTCCTGGTGTCTCCCCAGGGCTGTGGACCCTTTCCTGGTATCTGCACGGGGCTGTGGACCCTTTCCTGGTGTCTCTCGCCAGGGCTGTGCGACCCTTTCCTGGGTCTTCACAGGGGCTGTGGACCCTTTCCTGGGGTACCCCCCGGGCTGTGGACCCTTTCCTAGTGTCTCCCCAGGGCTGTGGACCCTTTCCTGGTGTCTCCCCAGGGCTGTGGACCCTTTCCTGGTGTCTCCCCAGGGCTGTGGACCCTTTCCTGGTGTCTCCCCAGGGCTGTGGACCCTTTCCCTGGTGTCTCCCCAGGGCTGTGGATTCCTTTTCTGGTGTCTGTACACGGGGCTGTGGACCCTTTCCTGGTGTCTCCCAGGGCTGTGGACCCTTCCCTGGTGTTTTCCTGGGGCTGTGGACCCTTTCCTGGCGTCTTCCGGGGCTGTGGACCCTTTCTGGTGTTCTCCCCAGGGCTGTGGACCCTTTCCTGGTGTCTCTCCTCGGGTGTGGACCCTTTTCCTGTGTGTCTCCCCAGGGCAGTGGACACTTTCTTGGTGTCTCCCCAGGGCTGTGGACCCTTCCTGGTGTCTCCCCGGGCTGTGGACCCTTTCCTGATGTGTCCCCAGGGCTGTGGACCCCTTTCCTGGTGTCTCCTTTGGGCTGTGGACCCGTTTCCTGGTGTCTCTCCCCAGGGCTGTGGACACTTTCTTGGTGTCTCCCCAGGGCTGTGGACCCTGGACCCTTCCTGGTGTCTCCCCGGGGCTTGGGACCCTTTCCTGATGTGTCCCCAGGGCTTGGACCCTTTTCTGGTGTGTCCCCATGGCTGTGGACCCTTTCCTGGTGTCTCCCCAGGGCTGTGGACCCTTTCTGGTGTCTCCCAAGGGGCTGTGGACCCCTCTCCTGGTGTGTCCCCTGGCTGTGGACACGTTCTTTTTGTGTGTCTCTGGCCCGGGGTACGTGGACCTTTTCCTGGTGTGTCCTCTGGGCTGTGGACCCTTTCCTGATGTCTCCCCAGGGCTGTGGACCCTTTCCTTTTGTCTCCCTGGGGCTGTGGACCCTTTCCTGGTGTCTCTCCCAGGGGCTGTGGACCCTTTCCCTGGTGTCTCTCCAGGGCTGTGGACCTTTCCTGGTGTTCCCCAGGGCTGTGGACCCTTTCCTGGTATCTCCCCAGGGCTGTGGACCCTTTCGTGGTGTCTCCCCAGGGCTGTGGGCCCTTTCCTGGTGTCTCCCCAGGGCTGTGGACCCTTTCCTGGTGTCTCCTCGGGCTGTGGACCCTTTCCTGGTGTCTCCTCTGGGCTGTGGGACCCTTTCCTGTGTCTCCCCAGGGTCTGGACCCTTTCCTGGTGTCTCCCAGGGCTGTGGACCCTTTCCTGGTGTCTCCCCAGGGCTGAACCCTTTCCTGGTGTCTCCTCCCCTGGGCTGTGGACCCTTTCCTGGTGTCTCCCCAGGGCTGTGGACCCTTTCCTCCTGGTGTTTCCCCAGGGCTGTGGACCCTTCCTGGTGTCTCCCCAGGGCTGTGGACCCTTTCCTGGTGTCTCCCCAGGGCTGTGGACCCTTTCCTGGTGTCTCCCCAGGGCTGTGGACCCTTTTCCTGGTGTCTTCCCAGGGCTGTGGACCCTTTCCTGGTGTCTCCTCAGGGGGACCCTGGGCACCCTTCCTGGTGTGTCCCCAGGTCTGTGGACCCTTTCCTGGTGTCTCCCCAGGGCTGTGGACCCTTTCCTGGTGTGTCTCCCAGGGCTGTGGACCCTTTCCTGGTGTTTCTCGGGGCTGTGGACCCTTTCCTGGTGTCTCCTCAGGGCTGTGGACCCTTTCCTGGTGTCTCCCCAGGGCTGTGGACCCTTTCCTGGTGTTTCCCCCATGGCTGTGGACCCTTTCCTGGTGTTTCCCTCAGGCGTGTAGACCCTTTCCTGGTGTGTCCAAGGGCTGTGGACCCTTTCCTGGTGTCTTCCCAGGGCTGTGGGACCCTTCTCTGGGGTCTGGGACCCCTGGTGTGTGGACCTGTGCGCCCTTTCCTGGTGTCTCCCCTGGGCTGTGTGGACCCTTTCTGGTGTCTCCCCAGGGCTGTGGACCCTTTCCTGGTGTCTCCCCAGGGCTGTGGACCCTTTCCTGGTGTCTCCCCAGGGGCTGTGGACCTTTCCTGGTGTCTCCACAAGGCTGTGGACCCTTTCCTGGTGTCTCCTAGGGCTGTGGACCCTTTCCTGGTTTGTCCCCAGGGCTGTG
>JADBJO010031686.1:0-2500 GCA_016801955.1 Conus betulinus | reverse complement strand
ACGGTTATAGATAGATAGATAGATAGATAGATAGATAGATAGATAGATAGATAGATAGATAGATAGATAGATAGATATACTGTCAAGAAGGTACACAGACAGACTGGTAGACAAAGAGACAGATAGACAGAGACACAACCTGATAGATAGATAGATAGATAGATAGATAGATAGATAGATAGATAGATAGATAGATAGAGAGAGATAGAGAGATAGCTAGCTAGCTAGCTAGCTAGCTAGATAGATAGGTAGACAGATAGATAGATAGACAGATAAATAGATAGATAGATATGGGAACTGGGAATGTGCAGAGAGATAAGCAAAGACACGACGGAGAAAAAAAAAAAAAACAAAAAAAAAAAACAAACAAAAAAAAAAAAAAAAAAAAAAAAAAACGTGGGTCATTTTCGCTTACCCGGTACACAGCAGTCCATCAAAACACGGTCACGTTCTTCTCCATGTGGTGTTTTCTTTCGACTAGTCGTTAACATGAAAACCGCTGTTTATTGCCTCATAACTTGCCGCACACTTTTACCTTTAGAGAGGCGCTGGTGACGTGTAAAGTTTTCAGAAAGAAGTTCAACAGTGGTGCCGTCATTATCTATGTCATAATGTATGTGTGTTTGAAGAGGGCAGTGATACTGCAAACGTTGTTTATGGCTTGCTTCCCTGGAATGGTGTTTCAATTGTCAGACCATTAAAAATGTGAAAGTTATAGAGCATTGGAAATGCTCGCAAAACATGGTGCAACACCAGCAAAAGCTACCTTTACGAGCTCCGTTTGAAAGATTGTGAATGGTATCAGAGTTCACAGTACCCCATTGGTTTGTTTCATCTAACCATTGACCAGGAACAGTATTTCATCCATCCTACATGTGTGTGTGTGTGTGTGTGTGTGTGTGTGTGTGTGTGTGTGTGTGTGTGTGTGTGTGTGTGTGTGTGTGTGTGTAAGAGAGAGAGAGAGAGAGAGAGAGAGAGAGAGAGAGAGAGAGAGAGAGAGAGAGAGAGAGAGAGAGAGAGAGAGAGAGAGAGAGAGAGAGAGAGAAATCAAAGTCAAATGTTCTAATTGTTAGGCCTCTGGCCCATACAATGGAGGTGCATGATAATCAGTGCATAATAATCAGAGCATTCATCATGCATTCTTATGCATATCAGCTGTACATTGTTTTCGTAAAGTAAGTGACTTACATGTATACACAGACAACTTATTAATTGTTACAAGATTTTCACATACAAGTAGTAAAGTAAGCTTGGATAGGGATGGATTTTTAGATTGCTTAGCAGGAATGCATTCGTCTCTAAGTTGCTTGTATTTGGGGCATATAAATAAAAAGCGTATTTCATTTTCAATTATATTAGAACAAAAAGGGCAATCCCTTTCATTACTGTGTACATTCGTTCCGAATTGTAGAGAACTAAGTTTAAGGGGGGATATACCAATCTGAGTTTAGCGAGACATCTTCGCAAACGAAAATAATTGATTTGACGTAAATAGATTTTGCAAGATATAGTATCATTAAGACTCAAATAAATTTGGAAGAAATCATGGTTTCCCAGTACATGCCATTCCTGACTAAACGAATCAATAAGCCTTTGTTTGAATTCTGAAATAAAGATATTAACATTTCCCACACCCTGGGCTTCCCACACAATCCCAAAACCATATCTGTTTGAAATATGTCTCACTCTACACACGCCCAAGTGACATAATGTTGCGATTGTAAGCATAATAACATACCATTTTTTTTTTCTAGAGTATCTATATTGATGCAGCTTAACTAATCTAAGCCAAATTTGTATGCATCTAATATACGTATTTACAAATATAGCATATCTACCTGGTTCCCCATAAGTTAATTGTCTATATGATTTAGGACTAAAACCAATAAAACGTTTTAATGCCGACAGACGAACCTTTTCAATGTGTTCTTGATCAGAAGTTAATATCCAAACTTCCGATCCATATGTAAGCATTGTCTGTATTTGGGAGTCAACCGTTTATAAAATACCTCAGATGAATGTTCACTTAAAACCATGATACACTAATACATGCTGCTGCACCTTGTTTTGCTCTAACTTTGAGACTATGTGAAAAAGAATCTAGAAGAAAGGTAAATTCCAAGGTATTTATACATATTGACAATTTGTAGTTCTTGGTTTCCAAAAGACCACTTTTTCAGATTAAGACAGATTATCACCATTTCTAAAGACAACTAGATTTGATTTATCCAAGTTGACAATAAGATACACTCGTATACAATGTATTAATGCCACAGAGTGTCAGAACAACACACAGGCACACATGCCGTAGAGTCACCTACTTCACACAGAATGTCAATGATGCATAACACACTTCCCACACACCTTTGTCCCTTTGTTGCACGCCTTTTTTTAGTCTCCCAAGCAAAGTCACTTCCACTGCATTCATCAAGAAACTACATGCTGAATCAAACAACATGCAACACACTACCATAGCAACAATGACGTCGGTAGAGTTCAA
>JADBJO010031685.1:15000-16492 GCA_016801955.1 Conus betulinus | reverse complement strand
ACACAGAATGGCTTGCTGATCTACATTACACTGGACATCTTCTGTGTTGCTTGAATGCTGACTTCAGCATACAATATGATCAGTTGGTCAGCAAACACTTCAAAGGATGCCCAGGAAAATACGTCATTCATTCGACAAGAAACTTATGAGATATAAAATACGCAAGGATATGAAAAAAAAAGTAAGCAAAGATTTTAAATAGATATGAAAATTCAAGTATAAAAAGGTAGACAAATACCAAAGTGTGAAAGAGGAAGGTAACATTATATTTTTTTTCAAATGTACGCAAACATGCACAACATAAGTCACTAAACACAGGTAATTTTACTGACAGTTACTGACAGTTGAAAATCTCACCTGCTCTTTTTCCGGCTATACATCATATTTCCAGGGGAACCATCTGGAACAGAAACATTTCATGAAATCATCATCTAAATTTAAAGTTAATTATCAAATCATCATCCAACTCGGAAATAGCCAAACTAATAATTTCTTAGTCCAGTGGGGCCCACATTCGTTCTGACATATTCAAGCGATTCGTTTTGTCACCTTATGTCAACATTCCCCACAAGCTTTTCCTGTTCCTCTTTGGGCATAAAGAACTAGCCAAACTGTATCCGAGAATTGAAGAAAATGAATGATACACAAGAAAGATATTAAGGAGGCCAGCAAATACTGCAGCATGACTGAAAAACGTACAATACAACACGCACGCACGCACATCCCGCAGCAGCGACAGCCAGGAACCCGTCCAAACACCAGTCTGTCCATCCATGGACAAAACATTTGTTTTCTTTGTATACTTTTTACCTTCTTCTTTTCTTCGACTGTAGGGGTCGATCAGGGTTGTAAAAGCAGTTCTAGGTTCATTATTTTTATTGCGTCGATTCACACTGAACGAACAGAAATAGTCTAGTTAAATGTATGCTGTGCTCATAACTGATTACGGATGCGATATTTCCCTCTCCCCTCCGCCCCCACACCCTCTTCCCTTTTGGCGACGTGTTTGAAGAAAGTCTTTTTGACGTCACTGGCCTCCTCTCCACTCCTATCCAATCTTACTCCGTGGCTCATACCTTACATTGTCTGTCGAAATGCCAGCCAGGGAAAGCAAGAATGCTCTGGAAGAATAAAGCGTTTTTCCTTCTTCTCCTTCCTTGACTACATCAGAGATTTATAAAAACGTTCATTTCGGCTGATAAAAATCCGTTTATTCTTCGACACCAGTTCGAGTGGTGTCGCGATAGTCGGCACGGTGTCGTCCAGAGGAGCCGCGTGTCAAGTCGTGACTCGGGCCTGCTGTTCTTACCGTTATTCAGCATACCTAGGTACTACCCTTCCTCGGTCAAGCTCTAAGCGCATTTCCATCCACGCTCTCGTTTACACACAACGGGGCTGCCACCTTGGTAAATTCGACTTAAGAGCTGCCCGCTGGCACCACATTAAGTCGTTTCCCTGGTACCACGGCTAAACGCGACATCTGGGGTCTCAC
>JADBJO010031685.1:7500-10000 GCA_016801955.1 Conus betulinus | reverse complement strand
TTTCCAGTTAGATTCACTCTTTTTACGCCGCTGATTCATTCATTCAGTTAGTCTTTACGTCAGTACACTCCACGTAAAACATTCAGAGCACTCGCAAGATCACAAGCTAGTTGCGAGTTGTACAGAAAAAGCATGACAGTCCTAGCGAACAATCACAGCTCTTTGCCAGTCCTTGCCGCTGCTCTTCCAGCTCGACAATGCCGGTGTAACGATCCATTTTAACTCCCCTCCACTTTTTAACTCCCCGGGAGTTAGAATTAGCACTTGCCAATTTTAAATCCCCGGGAGTTAAAGCGAAACACGCCAGAATGACTCCACCCGGCATCGGAGGGAACGAAATGGTGGATCGTTTGGCCAAGAATGCCACAAGAGAGAAACTGTCAAACACACCTATCCCCTGCTCGGATCTGAAACCCAAAATTAACGATTATGTAAAAGACCTCTGGCAGGAGGATTGGAATACACAGACGGATAAAAACTCTTTTCAGATCCGTCCAAACCTAAAGGAGTTCCTCTCATCTTCGTCTGGTGGTCGTAAAGAAGAAACAGTTCTGTGCCGGCTGCACACCGGCCATTCGTATTTACCCATTCCTACCTTTTAAGAGTGAAGAAGCTCCTTGGTGCATTCCGTGTCATGTGCCACTCACAATGAAACATATTCTTTTAGAGTGTTGGGATTTGCACGATGTGAGACACAAAAAATTTTTTACAGCAGATTCCATGAAAACCTTGTTCAGAGATGTTCCGCCTGACGCGATCTTTGAGTTCTTGAAAGAGGTTAACATTTTTCATCGGATCTGAGATTTTACAGTGGAAAGATTTTTAACAAAGTTTTGGATGTTATCAAAGACATATTGGATTGATAGGCTTTTATGTTAGCCTTAGATCTCTTATCCTTGTCAAGTAAAGTTTTCAAGTGTCATGTGTCAAGTGTCTCTCTGCAGTGCGCGCGCGCGTGTGTGTGTGTGTGGGGGGGGGGGGGGGGCAGTCCTGGCATAAGGCCAGAATGACCCCCCCCCCCCCCCCCTTCTATTTTTTAACTCCCCGGGAATCAATCTGGATCAACATTTCTTGATAGAAAGTAACTCCTCGGGAGTTAGTTTAGGCATGTCTGCGATCACACACACTGTGATGTGAGGTTTGTCTGCGATCTTACACACTGTGATGTGAGGTTTGTCCGCAAACACACATACTGTGATGTGAGGTTGTCCGCAATCACACATACTGTGATGTGAGCTCTGTCCGCAATCAAACACAGTGTGATGTGAGTATGTGTCTGCAATCACACACACTGTGATGTGAGTATGTGTCCGCAATCACACACAGTGTGATGTGAGTATGTGTCTGCAATCACACACACTGTGATGTGAGTATGTGTCTGCAATCACACATACTGTGATGTGAGGTCTGTCCCGCATCACACACACTGTGATGTGAGTATGTGTCTACAATCACACACACTGTGATGTGATGTCTGTGTCTACAATCACACACACTGTGATGTGAGGTGTGTCTGCAATCACACACACTGTGATGTGAGGTCTGTGTCTACAATCACACACACACTGTGATGTGAGGTCTGTGTCTACAATCACACACACTGTGATGTGAGGTCTGTGTCTACAATCACACACACTGTGATGTGAGGTGTGTCTGCAATCACACACACTGTGATGTGACATCTGTCTGCAATCACACACACTGTGATGTGAGGTCACTGTGTGTGTCTCTACAATCACACACACTGTGATGTGAGGTCTGTGTCTACAATCACACACTGTGAAGTGAGGTGTGTCTGCAATCACACACACTGTGATGTAGGTCTGTGTCTACAATCACACACACTGTGATGTGAGGTCTGTGTCTACAATCACACACACTGTGATGTGAAGTCTGTCTGCAATCACACACACTGTGATGTGAGGTCTTAAACTAACACTGACAAATAAATAGCTCTACCATCTCATATCTGTAATGACTTCGTCACGATACAACCTATAAACAATGTTTCCAGCCGATGTAAGATCTTAACAAAATGTTTTTTTGCCTATCCTGTGTGTCACAATTTCGCCTCAAATGCTTTGCAGCTGTCTCCCACATTTACCTCCCCACCCCACCCCCCCTCTTTTTTTTTCTTTTTGAGCATTTAAATTCATGTTGCTTCTAGGTTAGCCAACAGGAGAAGGTTATCTTGGTGCTGTAGTTTGTTGTTTCCTTCAAAGTGAGTTTCAGCTGCATGTATACCATTGTGACAAAGGCCTTACCGTCAACGTTCTTTTGTGGCAGTTGTTAGTATTGTAAACAATGAGCTATCACATCTGTAACCACAACTACCATGAATACGACCGACCTGTTACTTCAGTAACTATCAAATATTCTTCAATGTAAACTGAGGCCTGTTTTCATTGTGAACTAGAAACTATCACATCTTTAACCATCAAAAACATCAATTAAAAAGAGCTTGTTAAATCAGTAACTGGCCAATATTCCAAAACGTTAA
>JADBJO010031685.1:0-2500 GCA_016801955.1 Conus betulinus | reverse complement strand
GTAATATTCTCTTTTCTCTACCTCGTTCCTTCATGACTTTTCTGGTTCCTAACAACTGCTGCAAACAACAGAATAAATGGGCGAAGTTGTCAAAGAGGCGTCTAATCCAGGTAATACTTGAGCATTTGGAAAAAAAGGTTAAACAAAAAATATGAACCAAATCACCACAACATCAACAGACAAAAAGTATATTTACACAGCCAAAGGGGGAGGGTGGGGTGGGGATGACTGTGAAGTTTCTTCAGACGAAAGAAAAGGAAAAACAAAGGGTTAGGTGTCAAAACAGAAAATGTTAAAAACCGTTCGGTCATGCAGGCATGTACTGACTGTTTTTCAATAGGTCTGAGACGCCACAAAACGAGTATCTGCTGCACACAAATACCACATTTCTCTGCCTGTCCCCTCTCTTCACTGAAGCATACACACACAACAAATCAAAAAAACTCTTCGCCAGAAACCTTGCATTACATGTTGCCTATGGCATTCAGCTCTGGACCCTGAGACTGTCTACGATTTCTAAGGAAACGAAAATGCGTTGTGTGTGTATACATGTCTGTACATGTAAATGTCTGCATGTGCATGCAGTACACCACCTTCAGGCGTCCCCCCCCCCCCCCATTTATGTGACACCTTTTAATCTCAAATTGAATTTACTAGATCCAATGTCTGAAAGGAGATTTCATTAGCAAGCAGACAACTTGAAACAGTTTAAAAGTAAGAATTTAGGCTAATGTGGCCCACTTCCAACCTCAGAAATCTCTCTCAAGCTAATATCACATGCGTGTGCACACACATGTGCACATGCACACACACGATTTCCCATCGATGTACGTATATACCACGCACACCACACACACACACACACACACACACACACACAACCACACACACACACACACACACAACACACCGTCTAATATCACGATTAGTGGAAAGACGTTAAATAAATGACACACACACACACACACACACACACACACACACACACACACACACACACACTTTCCTATCACCATTTATACACCCATCACACACCATCCCCCCCCCCCCCCAACACACACACACACACACACACACACATCCTCGACAAAAACATACATGAACCAGCAGAATCACTATCTGACGAGACAGAAGCAGAGTATACACTGGACCCGGCCTCTGATCCTGTCCCAGAGCCAGACTCGGCACTTGGCAGTTGTGCGCTCAGAGCAAAGGTATTGGAATCGATGCATAATACAATCAGGCTCTGCTCACTGTCGTCAGCTCCCGTCGGCACCTCATCGACGGCCACCTCGTAGCGGCACAACAGAAGGACGGGTCAGAAGGCAGAGCTGTGAGTATAGGTTAAGTGACACCCATGTTAGAAATGTTGCTAGTGATTTCTTACCCTATTCCCCAGCCTGGTCGTTCCTGTTCTATCCCACTCCCTGTCTCTCTTGTCTGCGTTTTCCAAAATTCTCACCTTTCCCCCATCTCGTCTTCTTGACAGTTACAGAGATGTTCGTCAGTTACAGATTGTAACATACATGTAATGGAATACTGAAACTCCTTGTAATGAACTACCAAACACACAAACCCGGGTATTGCCATTTGTCATACACTCTTTCATAAGGGGCAGATCACTTTGACAAGCACTGTCTTACTGGAGACCCAGCCAAGCTTGACATGAAACTGTAATGAACACAAATATCCTCAGTCACTCTTCTGGGAAAAAATACACAAGAATAGAAACAGCAGACTGGAACATCATCACTCCCATATCATCATCATGATCACTGGTATCACACACAGTCCTTGTTCAAAAGAGGCAGTTGACCAAAAAGATGAAGTTGTAACAGCTAAATACAAAGATGAAGTTGTAACAGCTAAATACAAAGATGAAGTTGTAACAACCTAAATATATACAAAGATGAAGTTGTAACAGCTAAATACAAAGATGAAGTTGTAAACAGCTAAATACAAGATGAAGTTGTAACAGCTAAATACGAAGCAACCAAAAAATGAAGTTGTTGTAACATATACATACAAAAAAAACGTCTTAGATGTGCCCTTTCTGAGCTCTCAAGCACTCACATCAAGGTGTGAGCCTCCATCATATTTCACACTAGTCCTAAATTTAGATGTAAGAGGGAGTGGTTCCTTCAAAGGTGACTGGCAGGCGTTGCTTCTTGTTACAGTACACCAAATGAAAATGCATACTCTGCTCTCAGCAGTTCACTTCATACTTGAATACCAGAATATGACACAAAATACACACTTTAAAAAGATGAAAAAAAAAACATAACACCAACATTCAATGAAAAAAGTATGCGACTTGTGTTTTTAATGAAACTGGTTTCTTTATCTCCCTCCGGTAAACATAGGACATCTGAAATGAAAAAGCAAACAAGAGTTCAACGTAATGAGAGAAATAATTGTATAAGTAAATTTATCAATGAACCATTTAAATCCACCAAAAATGAATATACAAAAAACTACTATAGGTATATGAAATGGTGAA
>JADBJO010031684.1:0-5000 GCA_016801955.1 Conus betulinus | reverse complement strand
AGAAAAAAACCACACTACCTTAAGGCTGAAGATGCTGAAAAAAGAAAGAGAGACACACACACACACGGCTCAAAATGCGCGCGCACACACACACACACACACACACACACACACACACTTCCCACTGACTTAAGGCTGAAGATGCAGCAACAACCAGCCCTTGAGGTATATCTATGTATATGTATATATATATATATATATATATATATATATACACCTATAAATATATGCACACGTCTTCGTCCTGAGACAAAGAACAGAAATGATCATGACGAACTTGTGGCGTCTCTCTTGCCACTCGCTTAAGGCTGAAGATGCTACTCACTTAAGGCTGAAGATGCATCAAAACGAGCGAGCCCTTCAGCTACACCTGAAAGTCTAGACATGTGTGTCATGGTCCTGATCATCACAAGCTGAAGAACAACGAGAAGGAGAAGGAGACACAATGATGATGATGATGAAGACACCAGTTGCGTCTCACTTAAGGCTGAAGATGCAGGAAGCCTGCCATACGAAGAGATAGACATGTGTATGTGCATATGTCATGGTCCTCATCATGGCAAGATGAAGAAGAAGAAGAAGAAGAGAAAAATGAACAGAAAGGATGACGAGGACCTGCTTGCACCAGCTGTGTTGTCTCTCGGGCCGCTCACTTAAGGCTGAAGAAGATGCAGGGGGGGGGGGGGGGGGGGGGGGGGGGGGGGGGGGGGGGGGGGCCAGCCAGCGCCCCCGCCATCCGGGTCCGCATGAAGATATATGCCTGTATGTGCATACCATCATCACGTGATGAAGAAGAGGAAGGAGAGAAAAGACTAGAAATGATGTGGTGATGAGCTGATTATAACAGCTGTGTCTGTCTGGCCACTCACTTAAGGCTGAAGATGTTGCTGGGAAGACTGGCGGCCAAAGATGCAGCACCAAACCCGCCCCCCCCATCCCCCACCCCACTCCCCCCACAAAAAAAAAAAAAAAGAAAAAAAAAAAACAGAGACAAAAAAGAACAGTAACAGTAATAATGACAACAACAACAACAATAATAATAATAATAATAATAATAATAATAATAATAATAATAATAATAATAATACGTATAGCAGGAACAAATATCACAACAATAACAATGACCATAAAGATCGTAATAACAATAATGATAATAATGATAACAGTGACAGCAACAACAGCAACATACAATTATAACAATAAGAGTCATAATTATAAAATAAGTAAATAAATAATTAAATAAATAAATAAATAAATACATAAATTAAAATACTGACACTAATAATAACGAACGGAGAACAACAACGATAATTCGAGAATGTATTGGTAGTAAATGGCAATCGGACAGTGAGAAGAACGACATAAGGAATTCTAACAAGAAGAATCATAATATGTAACAATTGAATAAATAAATAAATAAATAAATAAATAAATACACACACACACACACACACACACACACACATACATAAACAACAAGTGGAATAGAGAATAACGCTAATTCCGAGAATATATTGGTAATAAACAATCAGAGAGTAAGATAAGGAAAACACCCCACCCCACCCCTCCACTCCCCCAAGGAAAACTCCATTGGGGGGAGGGGGAGGGAGGGGGGGGGGGCGGCGGGGGGGGGAAGGACCTATCAAACGTGACCCTCTGGGCAACTACAAATCACTGTCAGTCATACCAGACTTCTCGGCAAGGCGCCAGAGCAGGAAAGGCGGGGGCGCCGCCATGTTAAGGCTGAAGATTAGGTAGCGCGGCCGTCATGAGCTTCCGCAGCGGGTTGGAAGTTGCTTAAGGTGTGGGAACGGGCGGCGAGCTGAATCGCGGCCGCGTCTCGCCCGGCTGCTCGCCCCGGCGCGTCCGCCCCGTTCCGTACCGCATTCTCCTTCGGCATTTTCGCGAGCGCTCGGCGTGCGAGGTCTGAGTCGGGTGCTGGCGGTAAAGGGTGCGCGAGAAATTGATCGATCCCGCCACTCCGGCTGCAGCGCTTCCCGCTTGCGCCGAGTCCCAGCGTGAGTTCGAACGGCTGCCGCGGTTTCTCCGACGGACACGTTGGGTCTCTGCGCGGTCGGCGTCTTGACGGTCCGTAGATGGTGGCGTGCCATCGGTGACGACGGTGGGAGAGAGAGCGACCTCGCCGGTTCTCTCCAACCCGGAACGAGGGCCCTAGGTGCGTGGGACAGGAGGCTCCCTCCCCTTCGGCCTCAGAAAGAGTAACGCCTGGTTCATCTCGCGAAGGACGCGCCCGTCCCATCGGGTCGTGGTCCGGCACGTGGTAACGAGCAGGCGAGGCGTTCGGGACAGGCTCCCGTTCTCCCCTCCCTGCTAGACCGGCCCTCCCCGAGTTTGCTGCTGCTGCCGCGCCGTCTCGGGGGCTGGCGTCGGTCGGACCGAAGAAGGATTCTCGCTTGCGATTGGGCCCTGAATCTGTTGTCCGCCGCCACCGCAGTCTCTGGTGAAGACCGACTCCGCGCGCTGCTTGCGCCGGCTCGCTAACGCGGATCGCCCACGGACTCATCATCTGTGAGAGCGGTCCCACCGGCAAGCCTGCATCGGCCGCTGTGCTGGTTCTTCTGTCCGACAAGGGATCAGGAGGAGGAGGACACGCAGAACACGGGTGCATTCTGGTTGATCCTGCCAGTAGTCATATGCTTGTCTCAAAGATTAAGCCATGCATGTCTAAGTTCACACCCTCGTACGGTGAAACCGCGAATGGCTCATTAAATCAGTCGAGGTTCCTTAGATGATCCAAATCTACTTGGATAACTGTGGTAATTCTAGAGCTAATACATGCCGACCAGCTCCGACCCCCCCGGGGAAAAGAGCGCTTTTATTAGTTCAAAACCAGTCGGGTTCTGCCGTCCTTTGGTGACTCTGGATAACTTTTTGCCGATCGCATGGCCCCGAGCCGGCGACGCATCTTTCAAATGTCTGCCCTATCAAATGACGATGGTACGTGATCTGCCTACCATGTTAGCAACGGGTAGCGCGGGGAATCAGGGTTCGATTCCGGAGAGGGAGCATGAGAAACGGCTACCACATCAAGGAAGGCAGCAGGCGCGCGCAACTTACCCACTCCTGGCACGGGGAGGTAGTGACGAAAAATAACAATACGGAACTCTTTTGAGGCTCCGTAATTGGAATGAGTACACTTTAAACCCTTTAACGAGGATCTATTGGAGGGCAAGTCTGGTGCCAGCCAGCAGCCGCGGTAATTCCAGCTCCAATAGCGTATACTAAAGTTGTTGCGATTAAAAAGCTCGTAGTTGGATCTCAGGCATGGGCGCACGGTCCGCCTCGCGGCGGTCACTGTGTGTATTGATTCCCATCCTACGCTTCCCGGTTGTTCAGCCCATGGTGCTCTTCATTGAGCGTTTTGGGTGGCCGGAACGTTTACTTTGAAGAAATTAGAGTGTTCAAAGCAGGCAGGGTCGCCTGAATAATGGTGCATGGAATAATGGAATAGGACCTCGGTTCTATTTTGCTGGTTTTCGGAACACGAGGTAATGATTAAGAGGGACAGACGGGGGCATCCGTATTGCGGTGTTAGAGAGGTGAAATTCTTGGATCATCGCAAGACGAACACAACTGCGAAAGCATTTGCCAAGCATGTTTTCATTAGTCAAGAACGAAAGTCAGAGGTTCGAAGACGATCAGATACCGTCGTAGTTCTGACCATAAACGATGCCAACTAGCGATTCGCTGGTGTGTTGCTTCATCGACTCTGCGGGCAGCTTCCGGGAAACCAAAGTTTTCGGGTTCCGGGGGAAGTATGGTTGCAAAGCTGAAACTTAAAGGAATTGACGGAAGGAAGGGCACCACCAGGAGTGGAGCCTGCGGCTTTAATTTGACTCAACACGGGGAAACTCACCCGGTCCGGACACTGTAAGGATTGACAGATTGATAGCTTTCTTGATTCGGTGGGTGGTGGTGTGCATGGCCGTTCTTAGTTGGTGGAGCGATTTGTCTGGTTAATTCCGATAACGAACGAGACTCTAGCCTACTAAATAGTTCGCCGATCCTTCATGCGTCGGCGCTAACTTCTAGAGGGACAAGTGGCGTTTAGCCACACGAGATTGAGCAATAACAGGTCTGTGATGCCCTTAGATGTCCGGGGCCGCACGCGCGCTACACTGAAGGAATCAGCGTGGCTTTCTCCCTGGCCCGAAAGGGTTGGGAAACCCGTTGAATCTCCTTCGTGATAGGGATTGGGGCTTGAAATTGTTCCCCATGAACGAGGAATTCCCAGTAAGCGCGAGTCATAAGCTCGCGTTGATTACGTCCCTGCCCTTTGTACACACCGCCCGTCGCTACTACCGATTGAACGGTTTAGTGAGGGCCTCGGATTGGACTCGGCCCGCCCTTCACCGGGCGGCGCCGCTGTTCCGAGAAGACGCTCGAACTTGATCGTTTAGAGGAAGTAAAAGTCGTAACAAGGTTTCCGTAGGTGAACCTGCGGAAGGATCATTACCGGTTACCCAGCTGCTTACTGTGCGCAGTACAGCAGATGAGAGACGCTCATGTCACCGCGCTTGGTGGAGAGAGAGAGAGAGAGACCGAAGAGAAGGCCACGGCTCGCGCCGAACCGTGGTGAGGGGAGGTACCGTCCTCAAGGCGGCCGGCGTTTGCCTCGTGCGGTCGGCCCGCCTCCCCGAAAAGTGTGACTTTGGGGTACCTGGTCTGCCGGGATGCCGGGTCGCCTCTCGCGCCCGTCCGGTCCTCGTGTGTGGGGGCGGGGGGGGCGGGAGGCGGCTGTCGGCAGGTTCGGCAGGGGAAGCAGGAGAGGCCTCAGGCGCCCCCGGGAGCTCTCGTTCCCGGCGTCCTCCTGGCGAAGGTTCAAAGAGCGCCCAGTCCTCGTGCGGGCACCGCCCCCTGGGTTTCTGTTGTCGTTACCTTTCTTCGCATGCTCTTTGCAGAGAAAAAAAAAAAAAAGCCTCTTCGAGCAGCGGGGCGATTGCCGTCGGCCGGCTCCTGGGCCTCTGTGGGGCGGGGCC
>JADBJO010031683.1:12500-16494 GCA_016801955.1 Conus betulinus | reverse complement strand
GAGGGGGAAGAGAGGAGGGTGAAGGGAAAAAGAGGTGAGCAATCAAAATTGTCAGCCCTGCTCTTCCCTTAGCTCCCCCGGTTCTTTATATGCCCATTTATAATGCCAATGAATCCATTGATACATACATTGAGCATTTCGAAGCTGTGGCAGATTATATCAACTAACTGAAAATCTAAGACCAATGTACCTCGTGGGAAATTTGACGGGGAAGGCCAAGGAGGCATCAACATTCCTTCAGGAGCGACCTATGCTGAATTGAAGGCGGCTTTGCGCCGTAGACTGCAAATGTCGCCTGAAACATATAGAAAACAGTTCCGAAACATGAGGAAATCCTCAGATGAAACCTTTCATCAGTTTGGAGAGCGTCTCAAAAAGACAATGAACTATTGGTTAGAGTCGTCAGGAATGGAGCTCAAAGACTGTTTTCTCCTTGAACAACTCATGAAACTCCGTTTCTTCTGAGCTGCGATGTAAGCTGGGCGAGAGTCAACCCAAGTCGTTCCAGCAAGCGATTGAGATCGCTGAAGCCTTCGCTGATGCTCGGCGACATTTTAAACCCTAGGGCTCATGGCGAATCCACCAGATCGCATGATAAGGAACCAAAGAACAGCAAGCAAGCGCCCCAGATCGGAGGTGAGGGGATCAAATCCATCACGGAACCCTCGATTTCGGACGAAGAACTGCTTCCTATGTCATGCCCCCCTGGACATATAGTCAAGAATTGTCCCCAGCGGAGCGACAAATCGAAGCCCTCCATGTCGCAGGCCAAGGTGGCTTTTGGAGAGATAGAAGTGACGACACCAACATGTCCCAACTTCCCATCGATAGTTTCTGGCAAAGTTGTGGGAAGCTATCAGGGATACTGGAGCCACGTGTGTGTTTGTCGACGAGCGACTGGTACCTCCCGAGGCGCCACGCGGAGAAGAGTGCCAAGTGACAGGAATTGAGTCATCGTTCCGGGTCACAAGGTCAACAGTGCTGGTTGACCTATCTACACCTTACTTTAAAGGGAAGGTGTGGGCTGTCGCACTTCAGCGTCCAGCATATTCCCTATTGATTGGAAATTGGGTAAACTTCGAGGATGGACAACGAAAGAGAGTATCTGCCGAGTTACCCCAGAGGTGCTTGGAGCCGTCGCTACACGATCCCAAGCCAAGAGGGAGCAAGAGAGTCCTTGAAGCCACTGCTCAAAACGTTTACACGACATGACTCAGTGACGTTGGACCCACAGACTGTGCGTACACTGCAGAAGGGAGACCCAAGCCTTAACAACGTGAGGAATTTGGTTGGGAAAGCCTCCCAAGAACAAACAGAAAAACTCTGTGGAGTTCATCGAGCGGCGAGGATTAATCAGAGGCGCTTTACCACCCCCACTGGAATAGTGACCCAGCTGGTTGTGCCTTCATCGCTGCGCGATACTGTGTTACGTTTAGGCCACGACTCACCCATGGCAGTCCTAAGAGATCAGTGGACCAAGGAGGGGACTGATGAAGAACCCAAGACCCAGGCTGAGTATGTACTCGACCTGAAAGAGAGAATCGCCGCAACTTGTGAGTTAGCACACCAAAATCTTGCGCAAGCACAGAAAAGGTACAAAGCCTTCTATGACAGAAAAGCACGTCACAGGTGGTTTGAGGAGGGCGACGAGGTGCTACTGTTATTGCCTCTCCACCACAACAAACTACAACTCTCCTGGCAAGGGCCCTTCAAGATCGCCATACGTGTTGGCGATTGGGACTATGTTGTGATGATAAGAGAGGGAAAGAGAAGCTAATTCACGCTAACCTTCTGAAAAGATACGAAAGGAGACAACTATGTGCTGCCGGCTTCACCCCTGTTGTCGTTGAGGGAATGGAAGAGGAACCTCCTCTTGTTTTTGACATCCCATGTGTGAGCGTGCAGCAGGAGGAAACATGGCAGGACGTCAAGATCTCCGACAATCTCTCACGCCAGATCAAAGAAAATCTGTGGAAGAACTGTGTGAACAGTTCCACGACATTCTGTCCAACGTTCCTCTCCGATGTAATTTAGGGAATGCCCTTTGAGTTTGACCCAAGAAGAAACCAGTTCGAGTCAAACAATATCCCTTGCCACATTCCCAGATGGAAACCGTCAAAACAGAAATCCAAGCCATGCTACGGATGGGAGTGATTGAAAGGTGTAGTTCACCTTTTTCTTCACCCATTCTGTTAGTGAAGAAATCAGATGGGAAAATGTGCTTCTGTGTCGACTTTCGCAGACTAAACAAAGTCCTAAAGTTTGACGCCGAACCAATGCCAGACACAGACAAAATATTTGCGCAGTTGGCGAGGGCCCAATACTTCACCAAATTGGATCTCGCCAAGGGATATTGGCAAATCCCGATGAGAGCTGAAGACAGGGAGAAAACGGCATTTACCACACCAGAAGGACAGTTCCAGTTCCTTGTAATGCCGTTTGGACTTAAAACGGCAGGTGCTGTCTTCAGTCGCATCATGCGACTTATGCTGGAGCCGCTGAGGATGGAGCATGCACACAATTTCATTGCCGATCTCCTACTGGCAACTGAAGAATGGGAAGAACACTTGCAGTCGCTCAGGATCTTATTCAGTCGGCTGCGACAATTGCAACTGGCCGCACGTCCATCCAAATGTCAGATTGGAGAAGCTGAAGTTCCTTTCCTCGGACATTTCGTGGGACGAGGTCACATGGCACCACAGCAGGACAAAGTGCAACGTATCCAGGAGGCCAGACCACCTAGGACCAAGAAAGAATTGAGATCCTTCCTCGGATTGGTCGGATATTATAGGAAATTTATCCCGCATTTCGCCGAGTTGGCCAAGCCTCTAACGGATAGGACCGCTGCCAGGAAACCTGAGACTTTACAGTGGGACGCTGAGGGAAGAGGCTTTCGAAAAGCTCAAGGAAGTGGTCTCTTCTGAACCTGTGTTGCAGCTTGCGGACCCGACCAAACCTTATGTGCTGCGTACTGATGCCTCCAGCACAGGACTTGGCGCTGTTTTGCTGCAAGATCAAGGCAAGGGATTGTTACTGGTTGCATATGCGAGCAAGAAGCTGGTGGGAGCAGAGCTGCGGTACCACACAATAGAACAAGAATGTCTTGCCGTAGTGTGGGCAACTCGACGGTTTTACCCGTACCTCTATGGACGAGAGTTTACCCTGGAAACTGACCATCACCCACTCGCATATTTGCATCGGATTCGTCCAGTCAGCCGTCGTTTGATGGGGTGGGCCATGGAACTGCAGAGTATGGCCTTTTCCTTCCGGCACATCCTGGGTAAAGATAATGTGGAAGCAGATTTCCTGAGTCGGATCACGGAATAGCTAGCCGAGTTCTTTATGGACTGACATTCATCATTTTTTAAACATAAACTACGGCGCCGTACATGTGATTCCCAGGGACATGTACGTCAGAGGCTGCTGTAGTCTGTGCCTCAGTGGCACGAGCCTTTCAGTTGGGGGGTGTTGTCACGGACGGACCCTTTAAATTCTTTAGTTTACACATAAGGGATTGTTGCTGACAGGCAGTGTGTCAGTTTTAGCTTGTGAGGATTTTAGAGCACAGAGGTCATGCTCTCAAGCGTGTCGTCCGTGGGTTGCAGCATCCTCTGACTTGACTGTCCCCTTCAATTAAAAAAAAAAAAAAAGCTGAATGTGAGGGGCACGCGAGAGCGAACGTGTGTACAGATAATACGGCGCGCGTGTGAGTGTGCCTTGCCGCGCGGCTGTGCGGTGCGTGTCTCTGTGTATGTGTGTGTGTGTGTGTGTGTGTGTGTGTGTGTGTGTGTGTGTGCGTATATGTATGTGTGTAGGCGCGCGTGTGCGCGTGGGTGGGTTTCTTTTTTTAGATACCTGGCCAGAGTTTCAGGCCGGATTGTGTTGCCCGTGTTTTTTCTGGCAAGTTGACATTCTCGAGATGTCCCTGGGTGGGACTGTAACTGTATTCAGACTTGTTGCAATCTTGGGTTGGTCGATCTTGGGTTTTGGGTTT
>JADBJO010031683.1:0-7500 GCA_016801955.1 Conus betulinus | reverse complement strand
CCTGTTTTTGTTTGTCAATGCACGAACCGTCTGTGTATATTTTCAAATAAATTGATAGTTCTTTCAACATGGCATTTGATATAGCTTGCTAACATGTTTATGTTTTCATCTTTTTTCATATTGGTATGTTCAAGATCAAATGTGCTTTATTAAGCTCCCATGGTGGTAGGAGGAGAAAAAACGGTCTAATGGATAAAAACATCGTTATCGATTGAAACTCCGGAATCAGTAATACTTTTTGACGTGTACGTTGCCAGTTTTTTTTTTTTTTTTTTTTTGAGAAGCTATAGATTTTGCTCTTTTAGGAAAATCAATGTCTGACCTCATTTTTATTTCAGTTCTAACGTACGTTTTATTAGTTGTACTCTTGATAACAAATTTACAACACGCTAACTCTGTGTATTCATCTAAGGGAAGCATCTGCGCTTCATAATACGTTCGAGAAGATGATGCATGCACCGGAACAAGTGCTAATTTCAATGCCTTGCATTCAATACTTTCAAGCTTTTTTAATAGGTATTTGGGAGCGCTAAAGATTACTTCTTGGGCATATGTTATTTTCGACATCATTAAAGATTTACATAGAGTTATTAATGTAGATGAATTCTGTCCCCATTTTTCTTTAGAGATAATTTTAAGGAAATTTGATATTTTCCTCGCCTTTGTTAATAAGTATTCAATATGAGCGTTCCATGATATTTTAGATGTAAAATGGACTCCTAGGAATTTAACTTCTGTCACGTATTTAAAAGGTGTTTCGCCCAATGTAAAAAAACAGGCAGTTTTTTCTGGATTATTACCACTATTGAAAAGAATTATATTTGTTTTTTCACTAGATAAGTATAATTCATTTATCTTCATGAATTCCGCCTTCCTATTTAGTTTGTCTTGATAGATCATTCTGATGAAATTCATATCACGCTGTGGAGTCTTCTTTTTAAGAGTTATTTCCATCCCCATGCAAATGTCGTCTGCATATTGAACGAGAACTACCTTTTTAGATAACTTATTTGGCAAATCATACAATAGCAGTGAGAAAAGAAGCAGAGCTAACACTGACCCTTGGAGGATTCCCATTGACAAAGTTCTACTGGTGGAATATGTTTTTCCTACTCTTATTTGTATTACCCTATCTTTCAGAAAGCATTTAACGTTATTGTAAACATTTCCTAGTAGTCCAATATTTTTAAGTTTGTTTAATTTAACAGCTGTGAATGCCACACTTGATCGTAAGCCTTGGTTATGTCAAAAAATGTAACCAGGACACATTTATGTCTTGCAAAATTGTTCCTTTATATTTGTTGATAATTTCACTAATATTTCTGTAGTAGATCTCTGTGTAGTAGTAGTAGTAGTAGTAGTAGTAGTAGTAGTAGTAGTAGTAGTAGTAGTAGTAGTAGTAGTAGCAGTAGTAGATCCTTTACGAAAGCCAGCTTGATTAATAGGAATGATATCATTTTTTTTTCACAGTAATGTGCCAGTCTATTCAAAACAATTCTTTCTGATAGTTTACAGACGTGTGATGTTAATGCTATAGGTCTGTAATTTTTAGGATCACTAGAAGACTTTCCTTGTTTATGAACTGGGATAACAATTGTCTGTTTCGATATTTGGGGCATGCCACTACTATTCCAGCAAGTACTTAGCAAAGCATGAAGAAAAAACTACAAGATTTTCAGATAAATTCTTTAGCATCTGATTAGATATTGCATCTAAACCAACTGATGATTTCCTTACTGGAATGGCTCTAATGGCTTCTTTTACTTCATGTACAGTTATAGTGTCATTAATGTTAATGCTATTATCTGGTGTGTGTACGGAAGTAATGCGAGCGTGCACATAATTTTTGTGTATGTGTATATGTATGGGTGCTCGTGTGTTTGTTAGACCCTCAGGACGGCTGACATCAGCGCGAATAAGTTTACAAAAAACTTCTGCTTTCTCTTTAGCAGTGGGCAGATCGTTGTTATCTATTTTTATAGGATACTGTGGTGATGTCAATCCCATTTTTCATAGCTTTCAGTGTGTGCGTGCGTGCGTGCGTGCGTGCGTGTATGTGTGTGTGTGTGTGTGTGTGTGTGTGTGTGTGTGTGTGTGTGTGTGTGTGTGTGTGTGTGTGTGTGTGTGTGTGTGTTATTTAGCATTTGCCACAGTATATGAAGTCAATGCCTTTACGGGACCCACTCCACATAGATCATGGAAGAAAAAGCGAGAATCCATTCGACATACATCTTAATGAGGTACTGTGCTCCAAGTGCAGCCGTGAAAATAGTCCTCTGTAAAGTTATGAACACGTCTTCGGAGTAGTTTGATTTAAATATTGTTAAGGAGGACCGCTCAAATTAGAATCTCCAATCTTATGGTACACAGTTTTTATCAAATATTTCTTATACATAGGGCTGTATTTATATATAAAACTAGTTACTTATGCCTTGTACATCGAATTGACAGATCGCGTATGTGTTGCATGTGAGATTAAATGAAACTTCCTAAATACACACTCCAAGTTTTCTTTTAATTACCGTAAACACACACACACACACACACACACACACACACACACACACACACACACACACACACACACACACACACACGTGCATACATGCAATAATGTTATAATCGCATACTGTCTGTTACACGTATGTCATGGCATACGAACCAAGATCCTTCAATCAGAAGCCATTGTGATGTTTCAAACGCTTAGCAGTCGATTATTCTTTGTTTGTTTTTCCTTTCCATTTTTTCCCAATAATTCTTTCTTTCTTTCTTTCTTTCTTTGTTTCTGTCTATCTTGTGTTCATTTATACTTTCTGAGTTTTCACTTTCTGTATTATATTTTTAGGGACGTTGGACACTGAGTATTCTGGCAATAAATGGCTTATTCAGTAAAAGCACTACGACCACAGTCATTATCAAGAAGACTCCCTTACGATTTACTCTTCGCCACGATCCTAGAGAGGTACGTATGACGGAGAGAGCCTGTGGCTGGGTGCACACCAAAAAATTAATGCGTGAAGGTCTTGCTTAAGGAGTCGAGTATTTAAAAGACTGGCTAAATTAGATTGTTTTGAGCATTTTCATTGTGTTTAAAAGTCGATTCTTCTCATTTCCTTTTGTATAGCCATCAAGGTAGGAGCCTGGTGGTTGCATGCAGACAGATTCAAATCAAAGAAATGGGGCTATTTTATGCGTTTGAGGCTGGCGCAAAGATAGGGTGACTGGTGAGTGCAAAGGCTCAATATATGCGTCAAAAAGGCATGTATTTGAAGACTGTTTGTGATTTCATCGGTGATACCCCAAAACAAGTGTGTGTGTGTGTGTGTGTGTGTGTGTGTGTGTGTGTGTGTGTGTGTGTGTGTGTGTGTGTGTGTGCTTATTTACTAAGTAATCGTTCTGTTCAATTTGTTTTCTTTTCTTTCCGTTTTCATCTTCACGTCTCGCAATGTAAAGTCGTCCTCTAATCTTTCATCGAGTGTTTTTCTCAGCCTTCTCCGCGGTCTTCGTAAACCATGTCTCGTCAAATCCGCACACAGGTTTCTTTTCATGGTAACATAAAGAGGCACTTTTTTACAATAATAATGCCGTACTTTCTCAGCAATGATAATCTAAGGATCTGAAACAGACAAAAATGATAGCAATATATGCTGAACTTGTTAAATGCGTAAATTTGATATCTTTTATTCTTCATTGTAAATTCAGCTTTGGAATCGTTATTCATGTTGCCATTTATTTCAGCATTTTTGTGGAGTTCAGAATTTCACATGATAACAGTATTTCTCCTTCGTCGTTTTGGCCTACGTCCAGATGCGGGTGGAAGCGACAATCGCAGCTCTCAACGATACATTCCCTGTGTTCATTCACTCTGTGAGTTTTATGAATAGTAACTGGCAACCAGTAAACAAAATGCTCTTACCGTTCAAGTATGTACGAAGACCAATATTTAGACAGCTAAGCAGTTTCGAAAAACTGACAGTGGAGATTTGTATGCTGAGAAAGTAAAACGATTTGACAACAGCTCCCCGCAAACTAAAACAAAAAAATAAATAAATAAATAAATAAACAAGATGCAAAGCATATAAACGTACTTACAGTTTATCCTGAACACGCGTGAGATATTCCATAAAGAGGAAAAACCGTCTTGGGCTGGTGTAACAGTTAGTAATGGCTATTCTGGTAAACATCGGCCCTCATCTGTGGCCTATAATGAACATACTTACAAATTTTCAGAAAGATCGGCCAAGAACTTTCTGAGATTTTCCATAAAGAATAAAACCATTCTGGGCTGTTAGTAACGGCTATAACGGTAAGCTAAAAATCGGGCGTCATCCGCGACCCATAATGAACATACCTGTTAATTTTCAGAAATATCAGCCAATTACTTTCTGAGATATTCTATAAAGAAGAAAAACCGTTAGGGGCCGTTATATCCGTTAGTAATGGCTATAACGGTAAACTAAAAACGTCGGGCATTATCCGTCGCCTATAGTGAACATACCTACAAATTTTCAGAAAGATCGGCCAAGTACTTTCTGAGATATTCCACAAAGAAGAAAAACCGTTATGGGTCGATATAGCCGTTGGTAACGGCTATAATGGCACTAAAACATCGGGCATCATCCGTGACCGATAATGAACATACTTACAAATTTTCAGAAAGATGGACAAAGTGCTTTCTGAGATATTCCATAAAGAAGGAAAAACTGTTATGGGCCGCTATAGCCGTTAATAACGGCTACAACGGTAAACTAAAATATCGGGCATCATCCGTAACCCATAGTGAACATACCTGCTAAGTTTCACAAAGATTGGACAAGTACTTTGGGAGATATTCCATAAAGAAGAAAAACAGTTACAAGCCGTTACAGCCGTTAGTAACGGCTATAACGGTAAACTAAAACATCAGGCATCATTCGTGACCCATAATGAACATACATGCTAATTTTCACAAAGATCGGCCAAGTACTTTCTCAGATATTCAATGAAGAAAAAAAAAAACCGTTACAGGACGTTACAGCCGTTAGTAACGGCTATAATGGGTAAACTAAAACGTCGGGCATTATTCGTGACCCATAATGAACATACCTGCTAATTTTCACAAAGATCGGCCAAGTACTTTCTCAGATATTCCATGAAGAATAAAAACCGTTACAGGCCGTTACAGCCGTTAGTAACGGCTATAATGGGTAAACTAAAACATCAGGTATCATCCGCGACCCATAATGAACATACATGCTAATTTTCACAAAGATCAACCAAGTACTTTCTGAGATATTCCACAAAGAAAAAAAAACCGTTACAGGCCGTTGCAGCCATCAATAACGGCTATAACGGCAAACTAAAACAAGAGACATAATCCGTGACCCATAATGAACATACCCTGCTAATTTTCACAAAAGGTCGGCCAAGTACTTTCTGAGAGATATTCCCATGAGAAGAAAAAACCGTTGCAGGCCGTTAGTAACAGCTTTAACAGTAAACTAAAACATCGGGTATTATTCGTGTGACCGATATAATGAACATACCTACAAAATTTCAGAAAGATCGGCCAAGTACTTTGAGATATTCCATAAAGAAGGAAAACCGTAAAGGCCGTTACAGCCGTTAGTAACGGGGGAAACTAAACATCGGGCATCATCTGTGACCCATAATGAACATACCTGCTAATTTTCATAAAGATCGGCCAAGTACTATCGGAGATATTCCATAAAGAAGAAAAACCGTAACATTCGTTAGTAACGGCTATATAAGTAAACTAAAACATACGGCATTATTCGTGACCCATAATAAACATACCTACAAATTTCAGAGAAAGATCGGCCAAGTATTTTTGAGATAATCCATAAAGAAAAAAACCGTTACAGGCCTTTACAGCCGTTAGTAACGGCAATAATGGGGTAAACTAAAACATCGGGCATCATCCGTGACCCATAATGAATATACCTGCTAATTTTCACAAAGATCGGCCAAGTACTTTCAGAGATATTCCAAAAAGAAGAAAAACCATTACAGGCCATTACATCCGTTTGTAACGGCTACAACGGTAAACTAAAACATCAGGCATTATTCGTGACCGATAATGAACATACCTACAAGTTTTCAGAAAGATCGACAAAGTGTTTTCTGAGATATTCCATAAAGAAGAAAAAACTGTTACAGGCCGTTATAGCCGTTAGTAACGGTTATAACGGTGAACTAAATCATCGTACATCAGTCGTAACCCACAGTGAACATACCTGCTAAGTTTCACAAAGATCGGACAAGTACTTTCGGAGATATTCCATAAAGAAGAAAAACTGGTACAAGCCGTTACAGCCGTTAGTAACAGCTATAACGGTAAACTAAAACATCGGGCATCATCAATGACCCATCATGAACATACCTACAAATTTTCGGAAAGATCGGCCAAGTACTTTTTGAGATGTTCCATGAAGAAGAAAAAAAACCCTTACTGGGGGACTACAGCCGTTAGTAACGGCTATAACGGCAAACTAAAACATTGAGCATTATTCGTGACCCATAATGAACATACATGCCAATGTTCACAAAGATCGGCCACGTACCTTTTGACATATTCCATGAAGCAGAAAAGTCGTTACAAGCCGTTACAGCTGTTAGTAACGGCTATAATGGTAAACTAAAACATCCGGCATTATTCGTGACCCATCATAGACATACCTACAAATTTTCAGAAAGATCGGCCAAGTACTTTCTGAGATATTCCATAAAGAAGAAAAAACCGTTACAAGCCATTATAGCCGTTAGTAACGGCTATAACGGGGCAAACTAAAACATCAGGCATCATCCGTGACCCGTAATGAACATACCTGCTAATTTTAACAAAGATCGGCCAAGTACTATCGGAGTTGTTCCAAAAAGAAGAAAAACCGTTACAGGCCGTTACAACCGTTAATAACGGCTATGTCGGTAAAACTAAAACATCGGGCATTATCCGTGACCCATAATAAACATATCTATAAATTTTCAGGAAGATCGGCCAAGTACTTTCTGAGATATCCCATAAAGAAGAAAAACTTTTACAGGCCGTTACAGCCGCTAGTAACGGCTATAACGGTAAACGAAAACATCGGCATCATCCGTGACCCATAATGAACATACCTGCCTATTGTCACAAAAAGCGGCCCAGTACTTTAGTCTGGAGCGAGTGGAACACATTTTGACCCACGGACACAGAGACACACAGACAGCAATTTCTTCGTTCCCATTCTAAAGTACTCCCTGTTCTATAAGAACTGGGAGTACAAAAACTATTATGGGCCGTTACAACCGTCAGTAACGGCTACAACGGTAAACTAAAACATCGGGAATCATCCGTCGCCCATAATGGACATACCTACAATTTTTCAGAAAGTTCGGCCGAGTACTTTCTGAGATATTCGTTAAAAAAAACAACAACACCACACACACATTATGGGCCAATATAGCCGTCAGTACCGGGCTATAACGGTAAACTAAAACATCGGGCATCATCCGTAAGCC
>JADBJO010031682.1:0-16495 GCA_016801955.1 Conus betulinus | reverse complement strand
CTCCGCTCTTAATTTTATCCCGTATTGTATTGTAGTTTCTACTAGAAGCCACTTCTGCGCGTCCTGTTACCTCATCTATTTTATTTGTGGAAGCGGCCTAACACGACAAGGCGAAGCAGACTGGAGTGGTTAAAAAAATACGGCATGTGTTAGCGAGGTATCGCTCGGGAGGGGGTAAAAATAATATAATGTTTTCCTTGTCCGTATGTATTTTGGGGCTGCAGTCTTACAGTCGTCCTCGCCGAAATCGCTCGAGAGTAGATATCCAAGATCGCAATCCATCTCAACAACCAACACACACAGCCACACACACACAAACACACCCCCCACACACAAAGAAACATCGCCAGACGGAAGAACCACCAAAAACAACACCGGCCAAGCACGACACGATCGGAAATGGCCCCATTAATCCGCCATTTTCAATTGGGCCTATTCGAAGCTTGAACCTAATGATGATCCCTCCGTTTTGTTCCTGCTTATTATTCAATCAATCACAGAATGATTACCAACTTACTGCAAGAATTCGTGGTTTTTGTGGGGAGTAATTATGCTCACTTAGCTCTAGTGTGGTGAGGGTGTGGGTGTTGTCTGTGTGTGTATCCCGGACGTTTGCCGAGAAGCAAGCAGTCAGCGCGTTCCCGCGCTGACGGGAACACGAGGGATTTCCGATTGAAGAGGCTGACTGACTTCAGGACGGGGGTTGAATTGATATGTTTTAAAGGGGGGGGGATGGGGGGTTGTGGGGTTGGTGGGTGTGGTAAATTGGGAGGCAGGCGGCGACGAGGTTAGCACAAGCGCCGTGCGTGCGCCGGGGGAGAATGAAGTGAGCGCGACGTGGGTGAGGGATAACGGAGCCTCCCTCTCTCGCGCACGCGCGCTCTCTCGCTCCACTCTCCCTCGCAGCTCTTCTCCTCTCGCCTCGCTCTCTCTCCCTAAGCGATGCAGAGGTGATCTGCAGGCAAGAGGAACGCTGAATCAGAATATTTTATCATATTCCAACACTGAAGTTGGAAAGTTAAAATCCTAAAATCGTAGGAAATAGACCCCATCTGAGTTCGTGAAGAGTGCCGCAGACAAAAAAGGGTAAATTTGTTTCCGCATCTCGTTCCAAAAAAAACCCCACGTTTCCAGATAAGCAAGTTGGGGGATTCCGAGATGCCAAGGTCAAGTCGGTAGCGGTTTGAGTCGAGAAATCGTTTGCTCCGACAAAGGCTGGCCGCATCTAAAAGAACGGAATTTACGCAAGTTCGCAGGAGATGTGGCGTAAAATCAGTACTGCAAGGGGTGAAAGCGAGCGTGGTAAAACTGGGCGGGGTGGGTCAAGTCCTAACTCTATTTTAACAAATGTGCACTTAGTTTCGAGGATTGAGCGGGAGGAGGGGTTGTCAGCAGAGGAAAGGGGATTATCACGCAGGCGCGCGCGCGCATGTGTGTGTGTGTGTGGTGTGTGTGTGTGGTGTGTGTGTGTTGTGTGGTGGTGTGTGTGGGTGAGAAGAGACGGAGAGAGGCGAGGAGAAACACTGAGAGAGGGAAGAGAGAGGGGACGGAGAGAGAGAGAGAGACTGAGTGCGCCTTTGATGGTGAGAAATGAATGTTCAGAAGATGACTTAAGAGCAAGAACAACAACAAAAACAACAATAACAACAACAGCACACACACACGCGCGCGCGCGCGCGCGCGGGCGCAGCACACAACACATGACAATAAGAACAACAACACAACAACAACAACAACACACACACAACACACACACACCACACACACACACACAACGCGCGTGCGTACGCGCGTGTACGCACGCACGCGCGTACGCACGCACGCACGAACACACACACACACACACACCACACACACACACACATACACACACTACACACACACACACACACACCACCAGTGGAACTGACTTGAAGGCCTCAAGACACTGGTGATGAAAGAACAGATACTTGATGGTTGTGGGCCTGGTTTGACAATAAACATCAAGGAAAAGAAGACGGTAACAGTAATCAAGTAAGTAGAGGCAGCAGGAATTATCGGGAAGCGAATGCGTGACATCTCATTCCCAGAGAGAGAGAGAGAGAGAGAGAGAGAGAGAGTGAATGGTGGTGAGTGCATGATCTCGTGCGCATATGCATGAATAAGTGCCAGATAATAACCTTTGTGTGTTAAGCCTGGCTAAGAAATCACACTGAGTTCACTTAATTCAGCAACTCATCACTATCCCCCCTCCTGGACAGTGTGTGTGTGTGTGTGGTGTGGTGGTGTGTGTGTGTGTGTGTGTGTGTGGTGCGCGCGCGCGCGCGCGCGCGCATTCTCTAAATTGGCGGCACCTTGTCTTATACATGGCGCGACTGGGGACAGCTAAGAGAAATTGATCCCCTTCGGAGTAAATGCTAATCTGGGGACATTCTAAAATCACCAATGGTTGGTCCCGCCTCTCATTCTTTCTCAGTCCTTCCGTCACATCGCCTTTCTCTCTCCTTGTGCATTGTGTGTGTGTGTGTGTGGTGTTTGTTTGAGTTGTGAGTGTGAGTGTGTGTGTGTGTGTGTGTGTGTGTGTGTGTGGTGTGTGTGTGGGTGTGTGTGCGCGCGCGCGCGCGGCGCGCCACGTGCCGCAACATGCCATGTGTGGTGGTGTGTGGTGGTGTGTGTGTGTGTCCTCGTATGCGCTTGCGGTTCTCTAAATTCGCGCCGCGACAGGAGTGCCTATCATGCGCATTGCGGACAGGTCAATTTAAGAGAAATTGATCGCCTTCGGAGTAAATGCTAATCTGGGACATTTTAAAAACTAAGTGGGTCCCGCCTCTCATTCTTTCTCCCTCCTCAATCGCTTTCTCTCTCCTTGCATCCTGTGTGAGTGTGTGTGTGTGGTGTAGTGTGTGTGTGTGTGTGTGTGGTGTGTGTGTGTGTGTGTGTGTGCGTGGTGTGTGTGTGTGGTGTGGTTTGTGTGTGTGTGTGTGTGTGTGCTGTGTGAGTGTGTGTGTGTGTGTTAGTGTGTGTGTGTGTGTGTGTGTGGTGTGGTGTGTGTGTGTGTGCGCTCGCGCGGCTCGCGCGCCCGCGTGTGCGTGCACGCACGCACGTGTGTGGGTTTTTTACACTCAAGTCGATTGCCTTCATTTTAACGTCACTTCGCTTTAAAGACGATCACACTAGAGCATACAAACTAGAAAATCATTCTCATCAGTCTATACTGAGCAGTTTTTCGAATTTTAATTGCATAATATCAAAATCTTGGGCTTCCAAAAATCTGTAGCTATTTCATTCAGAGTGGCTGCTTGACCAAACAGGTCTGCCTAGCATCTACATCGTCCTGATGCTGCCTCAGCTTCGATGTGCAGATCAGTGTCAACTCGCATGCCAGAACCACCAGCCTGCCCTTGAGACTCTTCTACAGTGAGGTACAACAAGCTGTGCATCCCCATGGTGGTCAGGAGAAAACGCTTCAAAGACCCACCTAAACGTCCTTGAAAGCGTTTAAACCTAACCTGACACATGGAACGAAAACTGCTATGGATCGAGCTAGATGGCGCCTGCCCAATATCCACAAAAGGTGCCAGTGGTCTGAAGGAAGGGAGGACAAGCTGCCGCCCAACAAAAGAGGCAGGCAAGGAGAAAGCCCGCCGCCCAGCAATCAAGGGCGGTCGCCCACATCGCATTCCAAGCTGTCATCGCACATTCCGTGCACGTATTGGTTTGATCAGGCCACTTGCGTATCCATAAATCATCCCCCCATCCCACCACACAACCCTCAGATGACTGTACGTCGACTAACGTACGAACGAACCAACTACATACAATATCAATAACGCGTGGATCATGGCTTACAATACTGACTCAATACTAGTTATGATTTTTTTTAGGAGAAAACTTTGTATTGTGGATGGGTTTCAAAGTGAGATATGACTCAGGGCGCTGGAAATTGAAGCAAATTTATAAAAGCAAAAAAATCGTGTAGTTCCTCAAGACAATCCAGACATAACAAAGTTGTCCATTGCTAATCTGTTTATCTGGATGGTGTCTTCGGAACTAATGATGTTACTTGTAAAACTTTAATTGTTAGTTTGGCACACAGGGTAACCTGTTGCGACGGTGCAGGCCTCAAGACCCGCCATGCCACCATGCAGCACACTTGACACACAGTGTTGGAAAAAGAAAATAGTAGAGTTTCCGTGTAGTTTAATTTTGTCCATTAACTCGGCTCGGTTCCCCTAATAAGTGCAGCATAGAAAAAACAGACCACTTTTAACTAAACTATCCTTCATTATAAGGCCAAAAACTTCAAAATTACAAAAACATGCCACTTTTTCTGAAACTATCTTCATTAAGACCAAAAACTTCAAAATTTTTTTTTTTTTTTTTTTACCCAAATATGACCACTTTTCCTAAATATATTCATTCATTAAGCCAAAACTTCAAAATTACAACACCCCCCCCCCCCCCCCCCGCCCCAAAAAAAAAGAAAAAAAATCTTTCAGCATTTCAGACAGAACAACGTTTTGATGGCTACTTTGCAAATACATTTAAAAGAAAAAATGATTGGAGGCTCTCCGACGAAAGAGCCAACAATTACAAACCAAATACGAACGCGGTGTCGGACCCTCTTTGTCTCCTTCGGCAAGACAACGAGCATTGAAGACAGTGGACAATTCCTACGCAGGTAAGCTACACACTCAGCAAAGGAGAAAAAAAAAATCACGAACAAGATACCAATGTGCACACCTATGGAAGATGCGCTCAATGCAATATGACATCGAAAGTCTGGCAAAGAGGGTGGACTGTATGCGGCAAAGGCACTAGTGGATTTGAAAGAAACTAACTGCACGGGGGGCAGGCAACCGGCGAGAACGAAAATAGGCAAACACGATGTTGGAAGAAAAAGGAACTGTGTGGAACGCGTGTCGACCTCTTTTTGGGATCTTCTGATGCAACTTCTTCACCTAACGTTTGATTCATAACTGCTAACCTTCATTTGTGTATTTTCTGCGTCACATCTGTATCGTATTTTCTGTGTGCCTTTGCTTGCTTTCATTGCATTACTCTGCTTTCTACTTTTCATTTTTCATGGTTTCCTTCTGGGTGATTCCGTAATGATCGTTCGGTATGCGTGTTCTTGGCCGATCCGGTTTTGTGTGTGCCACTGACTACAGAGCCAAGAGCGAACGCCCGCGTGGTGTAGTGGGGCTGGAATTTTATATGTCTGCTCGAAGGCGGTTCAATGTACGATAATTTTGAAGTTAAATTTGATGTCAATCGTCCAAAACAACTGCGGGTAGGGCCTCAATGGGGAAAACTATGTTCAAATGGCGGCAGGGTGTGCGAAGTATCCGCTGCTTTAATGCGTCTTTGTAGAGGATAAGAGAAAAAAGTAGAAGAAAAAAGAAAAAAACACCACCCAACACCACAGAAAGGTGTTTCTGTGTCCTTGGGAGAAATTTTATTCAGCGGGGCACCCCCTATACTTTTTTTTTTTTTTTTTTTGTGTTTTTTTTTGGGGGGGGGGGGGGGGGGGGGGTTCCCCCCCCCTCCTGTCCTAGTGGTTTGAACGCATTGGCTGCCCTAAAGAGTAAAAATCATAACCGAAAGAACCGTAGGATTCTTCGGTGTAAGGCTACTGTCACTGATAGAAGTCAAGAGCCCAGCAATATTGCCTAGCACGTTTTTTACTATGAAGTCTATAGGACTACTGGAAACCTTTTTTGTTCCCAAATGAAATATTTTTGCGTGTAGTTACGCCTTGCAGTGCAACAGCCTTAATTAAACCAAATCAGTTTACGCTACTTGTATGTTTATCATTGATACGTAGGAAGATTTTCTCTCATCTTCTTTAGCCCTTAACTTAACCTCTTGGAGAGTGATGTGGAATCACTTCTTCTTCTTTCTTCTTTCTGTTGTTCGTCTCTTCTGGCTGCTCTTGCTCGTCTGCTTCGTTCCGTCGTCGGCGTCGGTCGTCGTCGCCGTCCGTCGTCCGTCGTCGGTCGTCGTCGCCGTCGTCGCGGCGTCGTGTGTATGGCAGGCATGGATCATACGATGCATGCAGTAGAGTGGTGTGGTGTGTGGTTGTATGGTATGTATGTATGTAGGTATGGGAGATGGGATGTATTATCTAGGTATGGTATGTATGTATGCAGGTTATCCTGTATGTAATGTATGTATGTATTTATTCTGTATGTATGTAGTATGTATGTAGGGTATGTACCAGTGGTACTTTATTGTGTGTGTAGCATGTATGTGTGTTCATGTATTGTATTAAATTAGACAGAGAAACTTTTAAATGTTTCGTGTAAGATACTTGCAGTTCTTCTGGTCCTGTTTCATGGCTGTGCCATTTCTCGGGTTTCGGCTTTTGCTTGTGGTTGTTTGGTGTTCCCCTCTTTTTTGCTGTGTTTTGTTGTGGGGTTTTTTGTGTTTTTGTGGTTTTGTTTTGGTTTGTTTGTTTGTTGTTTGTCGCATAAAGACATTTCCAAACAGTCCCTTCACTTCAATATTTCCCCAATGTAGCTATTTTCCTCTGTTGCTAAATAGTTTTTTTTGTTGTTTTTGTACGGTTTTTAAATACTTGTTTCTTTCTTTTCTTCTTTTTTTTTTTTTTTTTTCTTCTTTTTTTTTTTTTTTTTTTTTTGTCATTTTGTTTAATTTGTTTTGATGTCAGCAACCTGCTTCATGGTGGTTGATATCATTTTGTTGTTGTTTTGCTAGTTGTATCATGTTTTCATGCGTGATTTAGCGCCCAGCTTCGTGAGAGAAGCACGTTCGGCAAGGTGTGTTCATAGAATAGCTAACTAAAGCCAATACTTTTTACCGTTATAAAAAGACAGAATCGTTGCCATGTGTCGTTGTCATTGTCTCTTTACTCCATGGCGAGTCGCTGGGGCACCACACTGAAGAACAGTTCACGCAGGTTCCTGCAGTTCTGTCGGCTGTGTGCCGAGATCCTGGGTCTCTGCGAGTGGTTTCCCTGTCCACTCTGCAATGCTGTCAGTCCGTTTACAGTAGTTTATTTTTGTGTTGTTTGTTTGTTGTTGTTTACCCGTCTTTCCCAGTCCCTCCGTCCTCTCTCTCCTCAGTAGTTCCTTGGAGGATTGTTATCGCAAGGCCGTTGGATCACGTTACATGGCCATACCAACATAATGTGTGTGTGTGGTGTGTGGTGTGTGTGTGTGTGTGTGTGTGTGTGTGTGTGTGTGTGTGTGTGGTGTGTGTGTGTGTGTGGCGCGCGCGCGCGTGTGTGTGTGTATGTGTGTGTCAGAACGACAGTTTTAGGTTCGGGTTGGCACCACTCTCTCTCTCTCTGATGCCTCGCAGCAGGAGTTGAGTGTTCCACACAGGGAGCATACTGTCTCCTGCCCTCTTCAGCATAGACATCAACAACATTGTTAATTCAATCAACAGGGTTCCAACTGCTTATTGTTTGTGGATGAATTTTGCCCTCTGTGCAACTGGAAGCTTGTACCCAAGTGTTCAGCACAGGCTCCAGCTTTGTGTGATAAAATGGGAGTTATTTTCGACCAAAAGCTCAACTTTCTTAGTCACATTAAACACTTAAAACTTCTTGTCAGAGAAAGCTTTGAACATTCTGCGGGTCATGACACACACTGACTGGGCGCGCTGATAAGAAAACTTTGCTGCACCTCTACAGAGCCTTGGTCCACTCTAAACTGGACTATGGTTGTGCTGTGTACGGCTCTGCAAGACCCTCTTATCTGAAACTCTTGGATCCAGTTCATCATTAAAGGCTTCGTCTCTCTGTCTTGGAGCATTCCGCACCACCCCTGTGCACAGCCTGTATGCAGTGGCAGGTCAACCCTCATAACCCAACCGCAGGCTGAAACTTTCCTTAAACTGCTATTTCAGACTGTTCTCTGAACTGGAAAAACCCCTGCCTATGACTATGTTTTTAATCCTCGTTTTCAAAGCAAACAAACAAAAAAAACTGTCTTCCTCCGATTATACTTCGTATGCAGCCTCATGCGCAGAATGCAGTTGTGTCTGACTTCTCCAGATTACCAGACAGGACTCCATGGACAAGGAATCCACCAGTTCTCAGGCATAAAAGGCATTGTTTATGGATCTCTCTACAAAATTCCCATCCTTTCAGAAAACATTTACTGATGGTTCAAAATCCGAAGATGGAGTAGCCCGTGCAGCCTATTGCCCAGGTGCTCCTTCTCAAATGTTATCAAAACATCTTCCGTCCGATACTTCTGTTTATTTTGCCGAACTTACAGCTTTGGTTCTAGCACTAAAGATAATCTCTCCATCTACAAACAAGGATTTTCAGATTTTGTCTGATTCGCTGTCAGCTTTGAAGGCCATAGCTGGCCGTAACCTCCATCATCCTGAACTTCTGAACTTTTACAAATATTTTACCTCTTTGAAAGCGGAAGGTCACAACATTGTTATTGCTTGGGTTCCCGGTCATGTGAGCTTTGGGGGAAATTAATAGCTGATCGTTTGGCTAAGAATGCCACAACAAGGAAACTATCTAACATATCTATCCCCCACTCAGATTTGAAACCGAAAGTCAATGATTATGTCAGAGACCACTGGCAGGAGGATTGGAATACACAGACGGATAACAAACTTTTCCAAATCCGTCCAAAAGAGTACCTCTCATCTACCTGGTGTTCGCAAAGAAAAGAAACGTTTTTTATGCTGGTTGCACACTGGCCATTCGTTTTTTTAACTCGTTCGTACCTTCTAAAGAGTGAAGACGCTCCGTGGTGCCTTCCATGTCATGTACCAATCACAATGAAACATATCCTTTCAGAGGGTGGGACTTGCAAGATGTGAGACATAAACATTTCGCAGCAGTCCCCATGAAAACGTTTTTTTTTCCACCTGATGTGATCTTTGAGTTACTGGAAAAGATTAAACATTTTTCATCTGATCTGAGATTTTACAGTAGAAAGATTTTTTAACGAAGTCTCTGGTGTGTTCTCAGGTGTATTTTAAAAAGAGATATGTGAATTTTTTATCAATGACTTGTTAGTTGACTTCAAAGTGGTGACAGCCCTGATTTGGCCCTTTGCAGTCGGCTAGGCTGTGAGCAACATGACCTTACCTTATGTGTGTGTGTGTTTTAACGTAAGGTGACTGCAGGCAGCTATTGAACAAATCCTGTAGTAATTTTAAGTAACTCCGCCGATTAACATGAACAAGCAAATTACAAAGACAAAACACGACGCGTTTCGATCTCCTCTTTGTCTTCTTCAGGCATGACAAACAACATTCAGGACAATGAAAACGAAAAACGAACAATCACTTGTCTCCTGAAACTGGGAGCAAGATGGAAACTACGAGGAGTTTCGCTGTCTTTGGTAAATTTTCATGTTTGATTTCTTGCTTGATTGTGGTTGATACGAGTTTCTGGTGTGAGGAGGGGGGGTGATGTTGTGAGTGGTGTGTAGGAATCTGTGTCAGACAGTTGTCGGTGTGCTTCCTTTATGTACAGGTGTTTGTCCCGACCACCACGGCACCATCCTTGTCTGCTGGTTTAATGACAACGTCTTGTCGTTGTCTCAGGGATTCGAGGGCTTTTTCTTCATCCTGTGAGAGTCTGGGCCCATCTTGCGCCGAATTTGAGAAGATAAGTGATTACTCGTTCGTCGTTTTCGTTGATCCTGGGTGTTGTTTATCTTGCCCGAGAAGACCTATGAGATCTAAACGCATCGTGTTTTTGTCTTGTAATTTGTTTGAGTATGTAAATCGGGGGAGTCACTTAAAGTTACTGTTAAATTCCTTTTTTTTTCTTTTTCTTTTTCTTTCTTTCTTTTTTTTTTTTTTTTTTTTTTTTTTTTTTTTCTTTTTTTTTTTTTGACTTATCAGTAGATCTTCGTATGGTCCTACGTGCTGCCTAATGGTTTGACGCTTGTGCGCCCGTACGTTAACAGCTGACTATAAGCTAACTGCAATACATACTCGCCATACAGAATTAGCCTACTCATGTCTTTCTCAGAGCTGCACGCATGGTACGTGATATCCGCCACAGAACCAAATTCAGCCAGCGTGCGCCTTGGGTAAAATTCCCCACGCTTTATAATCAATTAATTTTAAGGTATGGAATTATGGGCATGCATCTATTTCATCATGGGAGCAAGAGTTATCCTACTTGTTCGTTGTTTATCGTTTATTGTTGTATGTTTAATAAAAAAAAATTGCTTTTATTCAAGTTTTATCTTATGCTCTCGTCTATCCTTCCCACCTTCCTCACTGCGTGGGACTGCAAGTCTTCATTTTACATGTTTCTGGTAAAAAGAGGCATTAAATCTGTGGATATACAAAAAACAAAACAATAATAGTAATAAATAAATAAATGTTATGTTTGTAATACATTTATGACAGCAGCAAAAAAGGACATAGTACATTCATTCTGAAATACTATCTGCACAAAATTTTGCGCTTTTTTAAAGTTTAATAACGCAACGATTGTCTCGCTTACCTTTCACTCCTAATTTTGCAATGAACGAATTTCGACGAGACTTCAGTTCCCTCGTGGTTCGAGAAGATTGGAGCACGTCAGGCTGGTCTATATTTTCAAGAAATGTGAAAATGGCGAGTAATCGGAGAGGTCAAGGAAAACGACAGCATAGCGCAAAAAAATCAGGGAGAAACAGGCTTACGTCCGTCTAAACAGCCACGCCTTCAAATTCCAACGACAGCAGCAAAAGAGAAAATGAGCGAGCCGCCCCTGTCGCTTCACAGTCACAGCACATGTTCGAGACCGACTCGGCGCCACTTGGTAAAGAACGCTGTTTTTTTTTTGTTTTTTTTTTTTACTCTAGAATTAGACCAAAAAAAGTTCCCATATGTAATTGCTTAAATCTATGTCATATCAATTCTTTATTTTAATTGTAATTTTCTACTAAAATTTTACACCACATATGTAGAGATCTTTGTCAGAAATAAATTAATAATTCAGTGTTTCATTAGATAGGAGATTAGGACCAAATTGTAGCGTTTGAGATAAATGATTAAATAAAATCGAACAACCCGATCAGAAAGAGCAACACTGCCAACAGCAACAAAAATGCAATTAGATGATGCAAAACTATCTCGACCGGCTATCTGAGAAGAAAGATATATATGCATAATTTTTAAGCGATTCAATTTCACCAGTTGTAATGCACTTAAAAAAGTCTAAGTGAAAAACTAGATGTTAGGTTCCCATTCAGGACTTTACAGTTTTTGGACCAAAACGCAGTACTATCTAACTTATTACTTGTTGGCATCTTACTCAATTACTGTAGTGAAACGTGACTAGATAATTCCTGGCACTGACAGGCAGACATGCATTGTAATTCACCATTGTTAGTGATGGCAGGCTAGAAGATTTATTGTTGCAGTCGAAACTGTTAGCACAAGCCAGTGCAGCATGACTGTAACTGGTGTCAGCTAAATTAAGCACATGCACCATTGTGGCGAGACTGTCCATCACAATGAAATAAGCAGAGGCTCTACCAACCATTCGGCTTTCAACGGAATTTAGTATATTCAAATCCACATTCTGCTCACAAAATGAAAAGTTGATTTTAATTTAGCCACAGATTTTGTGCATGCACCATTATTATAGCCAAAGAGCTGCTTGGAGACTTAATTCCATCCAGTTCAGCTTCTTCCTCAGCCATCATTATTGAAACAACTTGCTTGATCATTTTGATGGATAAACCCTGAGGCAGAAAAGAATAAACAGAATTTTAGAATAGAAATGCAGATTCAGGTTACTTTTTTTATGATGGGTGGGAGTGCTGCTGATTCCAGTCCTGAGTGTAGAGCTTTGTCAGAAAGAACTAACACTAGTAACAGATTTTCATCCCTCTTTGTATCATCACACTACAGACAGAGGCACTGATGTCGGTGATGATTCTGAAGTGCAAAATTTTGAGCCAAGTCATAGGATGAAGTTTTGTGGCAATGTGCTTCACAATGTATTGCTGATACAGTGATTTCATGAAAGCACATAACAAAAGGAAAGAAAATAAAGTCTCTGGAATGTCACCATATTGTTTCGGGTGCAGAAGCATATGTTCTTTCACTGTTCCAGTCTGAACCATCAGAAATTCCTCTCAATTTTCAGAACTATATTTTTATGTAAACCCTAGTCAAAGTCTCTTCAGAGGTTGGCAAGCTGTGAATAATATTAATAAGTGAAGGTCCTTCTTGCTGTATAATGTGTTAGAGAAAAACCTGTAGTGTGTACCATCATTCACAATCAACATGGGACCATTGAATAATTGATCAACACTGGTGGCAAGTTCAATGGAAAATCACAGTTCATAAATGAAAGCATAAAGCTGAAAACTGTTCCATAAGTAAGTAATAGGACTCTATAGATTGATAGATAGATAGATTATATTATGATCCTATTAAGATTGCTACTCATGTGACAATACAGTTGATGCAAAGGTGATCAGATGCAACGGTCATACTGACCGGTGCGAGTAGACAGTATCTGTAGAATTTTACTTGCATATTGTGATAAGTATTTTTAGTCCAAGAATAAAAATGTTTTCATTATAACATATGTATTATGGTCATTAAAAATAGAATGAATATTTTTTTTTCTTAAAGGAATATTCAGACATGTCAAATTTTTTTTGTCATGCATCCCTGTTTAGAGGTGAAACCCCTGTTGCAAGGAGGCCCATAGAGCGAATGAGTTCTTTAATTTAAAACTTTTCTTTTTGAATGTGTTATAATACAATATCAACAGCTGTTTCTTTTTTACTACTTTCACAGAAGTGTCGGTGGCAAAGTTTGCGGCAAGTCGGGCGAGAGAACTGGAGGCGTTGGCAGATGCAGTGGAGCAAGTCCATTTTTTTAACTTGAAAAAATATGGAATGTTTTTGTATTTTTCAAAAGACCCCATTAAAAGTGATACACATGCCAAATTTCAAGGCATAGCTTTAATAGTTTTTGAGATATTGAGCTTTAAAATTGGGTAAAAAATGGCGTTTTTCACGTTTTTTGCCAAAGGGCCATGTTTGGACCCTCATATCTTCTGAACTATTCACCTAATATACTCTCAGATTGGCAGAGTTATTATCTGTGATGGATACACTGAGCCTATTTTTTTCCAGAGCTCAATGATTATTCATTTTTTAGCTGTGCCTCTTCAAAAATGACTAAAATGCTGATTTGTCGACGTGTCATTTTGTGGCAAAACACAGGGTACCGTTACTTAACAACCCATAACTCTGGAACGACACATGCTACAGACAAAGTAGAGGTATCAAAATAATCAGCATTGAAGAAGGAACCTAAAGGTAAAAAAACATCCATGAGTTCAACCTTCACCTTTATGTACAAATTACATCAAAGTAAACAAAATCACCAACATTCCACATATATTCCGTCATTATCACGGGGACAGAATCAAATGCTCAAGAATTTCACCAAGCAAATATGTTCCAAATAACAGGCAAATAATGAATATATGTCCAAAAGGAACAGTAAATCACAACTGTCTTAAAAACTTTTCAAATACCAGAAAAATCACCCTCTTTCCATGTTCCTGTTTTTCAATCACCATTAAGATAAAACTGGCCATCTCCATTTTGTACCCCAACATTAACAGTACTTTTTAACATATTGTTTGTATCTTCTTTTCAGGGTTCCCTGCTGGGTACAGTCAATGCTCCAAACTCTGTTCTTTGGTAGAATGTTGAAGTCTGAATAAAGACATATTTACTTGCAACTTCCCCAGTGGAGTCTGACAACGGCCATCTAAACAGGTTTCTGTTCCTTTGGGTCCATGAAGGAAATGCAAGCAAGGTCAGGTCTAACAATTTCTAGTACTGACCAATGTAAAATGCATCATCATAGAAAACTGCTACTGACTGTCCCTGGCCTGAGAAATTGAATGGAAATTCATAGTCTGATTCATCATCAGAAGACTGATGACAAATATTTATTTCATGTTCCAAAAGTGCTGAATGATCTGGCTCTTGTGGTTCTTCTTCAGTGCTACTGTCAGATTCTTGCAGGTACTGGTCATCTGATGAAATTTATCTCACACACACACACACACACACACACACACACACACACACACACACACACACACACACACACACACGCATGCATACATACATGCACATGCAAACACACACACACACACACACAAAAATTTTGAATAAACTGAACACGGTTAATAACTGGACATTTGTTTTGATCTATCAGTGATGAAAATGGATTGTTTGAATTCAGAGACTGTGAATAAAAGTGCATGATAACTTTGAAGAACATTTTTTTTTTATATATATACCAAGTTCTATCATTTATGGATATATGATTCAACAGTAAAATTTTTTTAAATACACATTGCCACAATTTTCAATAAGACTTTTAAGTGAATGCTACCAGCTACACACACACACACACACACACACACACACACACACACACACACACACACACCAGCTAGTCATTTTATTATAATACATGCTTCAAGTTTCCAAATTCTGATTTTCTTACTCCTATCTTTTAGTACATATGCCACACTCTCATACTGCAGCTTCAAGCTAACATTCTCTTTAATTAGTTAATGAGTATTTTTTGTTTACTTTTTAGTTTTTTTATTTTCCTTTTATCTCATTTATTTATCAATTTATTGATTTTATTAATTCATTGATTCATTTTGGTACAACAGTACTGCAAATTAATCCAAAACAACTGCTACTTTCAATTTTTCATTGAGGTCTGAAACCTGAGTTATCGTCCCTGTCGAAGTTACAGCTACCAAATTTTAATCTTACTTCGTAATTTTTCGCTCTAGACAAAAATCATAAACCTTTTTATAAAAAATCTGAACGAGCTTGGGTAAAAGTTATTCTATGAAATTGTTTTAAAACTAAAAGGTTGATCACCGATTGCAACCATAGTACTGATCACGGGAGCTAAAACCACCACTCGACCGAGCACATGTCTGATGAAAAAAAAAACACTTCTAAAATAATTTCCAGAGTTAAGAAACACAAATTCCTTGAAAAAATAACAGGGCAAGGGCTTAAACAAATGAATCGTTCGCATACTTACCAAGATCACGCTCAAAATCATTGAGATCCATCGGTTTAAAAACTCGCCACTCGACTCGAACATCGTGTCAGCTTCGTACCCCCCCGTTGTCAGAATGCTGAAATGCCGATTGGACTACGGGGTTCTCTCTTTATCCTGGCCGGAACTTATACACACAGCAGCCTGTGCGTCCTTATATACACGAACGAAAAGAGCATTGATTTTTCTACAAAACAAGTGGTCTTTCATATGTTTTGTTCAGAATTAGCGATGTTGATATGCTTTTGAAGTTTATGCTAGTCTTTCGGCACAAAATTTGCGGCACTTAATGAAAAGGAACTATGACGAACTTTATACCGATCAATTCTGCAGGTTTTTCTGTTTCAAATGGTACCAACATCGTCGCTGTGCATATAGTGTGTCAAAGTTCCGAACACTTTTCCGGATGTTGTTGTTTGCGGGTCACGGATAGTCGTTGCACAAGCTCGCCAACGCAGTGTATGGTTTGTGTGTTTAGATCGTTCACAATAAAAGCACACTTCTTTCATACCATAAAAAAACACACAGACTTCATGTTAGAGGTTCATTTTAAATGTGGAGATATTTTTTTTTTGACAGTGTTGAGTAGTTGAGGAGTATGAACAAGTTGAAATTGGCAGTTTTCTCCTGTTCTGCTGCCTGTTAGCCATGGCTACTGTTAGGCTGGACCTACCTAATATCAGGCATGTAACGGTTTGCTGCAGACTCTATCAAAACCTGATTCAGAAATGATCTACCTAAATCATACGGTTACTTTTTGAGGACGTGAAACCTCTTTGAAAGTAGGTAAGCCAAACCTTCTTTCAATGACTAAGAGGCAGTGGGCTGTTAACCCACATTCACTGTTACTTTCTATAGATGTTCTGTGCCACCTCAGTGGCAGTGTACTCGCACCGCTCATTCCCACCCTCGTCCACAGCCCGACCTGACCTGCCACAACCCCAGCACTGGCAATCCACGGGGATCTGTTAAGAGGCAACCCACGGAGGGAGACACGGCACTGCTGCCACGGCACTTTGGTGGTGTTCAGTGGTTGCCTGTTATAATCTAACATGCACAGGGCACCACCTATTATTAAGTCCCCTATTAACAACAATAACTGCTCAGTCGCAGATCCAGCATTAGTGAGCTCTACCTCTGGAGGGCGCCATCACGTCTGTCCAACGACAACCCCCATGATGTTGCCGATACCGATAATCTCGACAGAATCAAACCAAGGTCAGAGACATGGAGAGGACATTTAAAACTCAGGTCACCATGAGAGCAGGGCATGAAGGGCTACAGAATTTTAGACATTTTTTTATGCTGGTTGATGAGGATGATGAAGATGACTGATGATGCTTTGGATTTCCCTTCTGACTTGAGACTGCATGACAGCGTTGTATTCTGCATTTCATTTCATAATATATCCCGGCGTGTCAGTCAGGTCCGAGAGACACAG
>JADBJO010031681.1:0-15000 GCA_016801955.1 Conus betulinus | reverse complement strand
CGTCTGTATTTCTAGACCACATTACTTCCCGTGTCTTTTTACTGTGAGGTTTCCGATCTCCCACCTAATGCAAGCTGTGATACTCCCACTTGTTAAGTGAAAATTCGCTGATTCCTTCGAAGGAAGTGTCGGCTGCCTCACGTATTCGTAACATACCCGCTGAAAGACGGTTGTCTTATACAACGTCACCCTAAGAAAATACTGTGTCGTTACGACTGTATGTCCAAAGTTGGATTTAAAGAGAGTGACTGCGGGCAAAAATTGAAATCAATTTTAAGAATAATTTTTTAGTGAGTACCCTAAAAACAAGGACAAAACAAGTTAAAGACAAAATACGACGCGTTTTCACCTTTTTAAGTCTTCTTCAGGCAAGATAAAGAACATTCAGTACGCCGTACTATAGAACGAAACTTTAAGATGTACTATCTGTACAAAATGCCGTTGTATATTGTATATATATATATATATACAATAAAACAATAAATTCCAAGGATAAGTACCGAGCGCCATTCCAGCAACTTACAGAGCAGCAGCTAGGTGTTTTGCAATGACTGCAAGAAATATTGAATCATAAACAATTTTCTTTTTCTATTTCTATTTTCTATTATATTTTCTATTGCTTCTTAGATGGCACCTTTGGTTAGTTTTTTTGAAAACTCAACAAACATACTACGGTATTGCACACCAGCCTTTTTCTGGAATAGCATTCTTCTTAAAACCGAAAAGGCAGAGGAGTCAAATTACCACTTTTCCGCGGTCACTGGGGAGAAACAATCAGGTTTCGAAATATCGGTATCTGACCAGGAGTTATATGTTAGTGAGTTTCCTCCCCATTGGAGATGTTCTCCCGCTTCGGAGACTATAAGCTTGCTGAAGGTTCATTTTGAGAAGCATTTGTTATTCCCCATTCACCCACTCAAGCACATACTGTCAGTTAGGCAGAATCATCTACCACTGCAGATATGAAAGCTTATCACCCCACTATTTTCACAGATATGAAAGCTTATCACCCCCCTATTGTAAAAATATATATATATAACTTAAAATCAGCTTTGTCCCCTTTCCAACAGCCTCTTTTTCATTCTGCGTCCCATCTTGCGCCGAACAGGAGGAGATAAGTGATTGCTCGTTCTTCGTTTTCATTGTCCCTGATGTTGCTTATCTTGCCTGAAGAAGACCTAAGAGGTCCAAAACGCGTCGTCTTTTGTCTTTTAACTTGTTTGTCCTGTTTTTGTTTTTGTTTTTTTTTTGCGAACTCATTAAGAACTATTCCTAAAATTTGTGCGTCAAAAGGCCACCGTATCATACAAGAAAAAACTCTGAAAAAAAAACTGTTTGGTTATTACTGTCTGTTCAAAGATGGTAGTATAGTATGAAACAAAGCCTTAAAATCCTCTGTTTTGACTGTTATGTGTTTCAAGGCCGTCATACTATGCAACGAAAATTTAAAACAAGCGTTCCGACTACTATCTGTATGAATGCCATTGTACTGTATAAAAAAAAAAAAAACAACTTTAAATTAATAGTACTTTGAACTATCATTGTTTTTTTTTTTTTTTTTTTTTTTTTTTTGTTTTGTTGTTGTTGTTTTTTTTTGTAAAGCCCCCCCAAACACTGTATTGTTTACTACTATCTGTTGAAAGATCGTTGCGTTCTTAAGCAAAAGGATACGAAAATACTATACTGTTACTACTCTCTTCCAAAAGGTCGTTGTATTAAAAGCCTTAGAAAAACAAATCGTTGTTATTACTATCGGTTAAAAGGACGCTGTATAATACAACAAAAGCTATGAAAAGGTGGTATTGTTAACCTGTGCGTTGAAGGAGACAGTCTCAAAGCGCAAACTCATTTCAAAAAGACTTTCTTGTTACCAAAATCTGTTCAAAACTTTTTTTTGTTTGTTTTCAAAAACTACACAGCAAAACCCTTCGCGAAAACTGTAGCGTTTTACTATTTGATTCTGACCTGCAAGATCTAATGAAGGTAGAATATCATTGCTGTTTTCTGCTCCTAACTTCATGGCTTACCACACAGTCGCTATGAAAAAACCATGTTGCTCTGCTATTATTCACTCAAAGTGGTGGTCTTATTCTACGACGACTTGAAGGAACCACTGCAAGGTTAGCACTGTCCTGTACAGGAATAGTTTCAGTTGGTAGAGCGCCTGACTCGTAATCTTGGTGATCCTGGGGTTGCGGGTTCGAACCTCCACCGGGGCGTTTCGGTACAGAGGGGTTTTTTTTCCTTGGAGTTAATATTGGTTCTGACCCCATTTTCCCATACAGTCCTTCGAATGAGACTATAAACCGAGGTTTCCGTGTGTGAACGCACGCATAACATCTTGCACACACCGTCAAATCCCATCACCAAACATTCGGAAGAGTAGGCCAGTTTGGCCGTTGGTATGGATGACACGTTACACATAGCATGCACCCTGAGTGAGAAATGGAAAGAATGAAGGAATTAAGGAAAATGAGTGAACGATATTGAACGATATTGACTGGATGACACGGGAAACGACTGAATGAAGGGCCGGCTGGCAGCTCTTCAGTCGGCACTACCCAGGTAGGCAGCCCGTTGTGTAAACGAGTGTTAATTGTAAAGCGCTTAGAGCTTGGTCTCTAGCCGAGAATAGGCGCTATATAAGTATTCATTATCATTATTATTATTATATTATTATTACAAATGTCACGCTGTGATGAGCGTTTTGCGTCCGCTCTGTTTCTGAGTGCCCAAAGAACTAGAAAACAGCTGAGGGAATCTTTGTCGAGCAAAGAAGAACAGGCGTGCTCTCCTGCGGTCGCTTGTCAAAATTCTCACCACGAGCACGATGCCTATACAACAGACAACAACGAACTTGTTTTTTTAAAAAAAACTGATCTTCCTTCCCAGTATATACGGCGGAGTTCGGATTTGGCTTACTTATATTTCTGCTCACCATAAATGGCTCTTGAAATGATGTCTTCATGTTGAACAAAGAAACCTCATCATGAAATGAAACATATCGTATACGATTATCTGTAATATATCATTAAAACATATATAGCTTATCTACTGACATTCTTAGGGGAGATGAATCGAGGGCATTAGGCATAAGCCCCTCCGCTTTTTCTTCTTAAATTGAAGCTACCAACAATGAGTAAATAAAACGTCAAGTAAAGGAAACATTGCAGTATGTCACAAAACCCTGATGAGAAACCATACTGTTGACATACACCGCTTTATAGTTTACGCTGAACAGTATGTACAGTCTCACCGATTCGTCGCCAAATTTCAAGACAAAAGCTTGCGCAAGTGCATCAAAACAAAAGGTGAAAAGAGTGAATACTTTTTCACTGCCAGGACTGGCGAAAGGGGTCAGAAAGGCAGACAAATGGCCAGGGTCAGGAAACAGTACTTGTTTTCAGGCAAGTCATTCACAGCACCTTGTCTGCCGTATAGAACCACGAAACGTCGTCTATCCATTTCTCTCCAAATGGTCTAATGTGTAAAAAAATACCTGCAAGGAAGAACCGATCTGCTTGTTCGCTGGCCCTTCAGACTAACCCGTTCTCTCTTCCATCCCCCACCGTTCCCCTTCCCCACTTCCCCACTTCACTCTCCTCCGCGCCACTTTCTCTTCTTTGCCTGTTCATCACGTGATTCAAAACCTGTGTGGAGTCTGAACAGTATCCTCTCCGGCAGACCCATCTCCCTCGTCACGACACGAATGTACCAGTAAGTTTACATCCTTGTGGAGGACACACCCGCACTACGTCAATGAACATATCAGGTTCTGGCCAATCACCGTTGTGAGTCGTTACAAAACATTAACTGACTGCAAAAGAACAAAAAAAAAGATTTTACAATTCAAGGAAGCTACGGGCTTTTCACCTCGTGTTAAAACATGCTGATACAGGGATACTGATGTACAGAATGTGAACTAGCTCCCAAGGAGCATGTTTCTGCGTTTACAAAGAATTCTCCAACTCTGCACAAACTTCTTTGGAAAATACGGTTAATGGTATACACATTTGTCTTGCTGTTATGATAACCTGTACATTGGTGAGGTGGCGAGAGACAGGAAACCGTCTAGGGTGGTGTACTGTACGTGTCCATTTCTGTCCGTCTCGGCGTCAACAGTCTTGACATGACCCCTCCGCGGTCGGCTGAGCGATACACGGGGGGGGGGGCTTGGGGGTGGTGGTGGGGGGGGATAGGACCTGTCTCTGTCGGTGTGGGTGAGTGAACTCGGAACCCATGCTTGGGAGGGGTGGTGGTGGGGGGGGGGATAGGCTGGGGGCTTGGGCAGGGGCGGGGAGAGGAGCGGGGGGGGTGGGGGGGGGGGGGGGGGGGGGGGGTGGGGGGGGGGGGGGGGGGGGGGGGGGGGGGGGGGGGGGGGGGGGGGGGGGGGGGGGGGGGGAGGCAATCATCAACACCATCAAATTTGCCTAAAGAAAACTCTTCTGCGATCGAAAAATAGAGCGGAGACGCGCATGCAATTTGCATGCGGGGATGGAGAAATGTATGATGACAATAATAAAAACTCTCAACAACAAAAAGAACGCCACTCTCTATTTTTTCTGTTTAGAGCTTTTCTAAAATTATTATTATCATCGAAATTTGCTGTCGTCATCATTGTATTTCAATACATTATAATCATGATAACAATGACAACTTTCATTACTATCACGAAAGCAATCATTATCACGAGTACACGATTATTATCAGAATGTGCACCCCGTCCCTCTACTCCCTACTCCTCTCTACTACCATTCCTTCTCATAACAGTGAAAAAAACTATATTGCTTCAAGGCAAAACCAAATGGAATGGTTGGGTGGAGTCTCAAAAAATTAATGCCGGGAAAGGAAAGATCAGGGGAGAGAGCTAAAAACAAGAGAGAGAGAGAGAGAGGAGAGAGAGAGAGAGAGAGAGAAGAGAGAGAGAGAGAGAGAGAGAGAGGAGAGAGAGAGAGAGAGAGAGGAAGGGTGATAGAGAGAGTGAGAGGACCGCGAGAGAGACGAAGACAGAAGGGAGATGAGAATACTCCCAGAGGAGAGATAGACGAGAGAGAGAGAGAGAGAGAGAGAGAGAGAGAGAGAGAGGAGAGAGAGAGAGAGAGACAGAGACAGAGACAGAGAACACAGAGAGAGAAACAGACACAGAGAAAGACAGAGAGAGAGAAACAGAGACAGACAGACAGACAGAGAGAGAGACAGGCAGAGACAGAGAGGACAGAGAGAGAAAGATGAGATCCATCTAACGATTTCTACCACGTTTTCCAAATGTACTGCGAAACTTAACAGAAATCACGGGAAAGGAAAGCAACACAGACTCGTGTCCTAACGGGCAAATAATGCACATGGGACAAAAGCAAAATAAGTGTCGCTGTCCAAGACAGGAATATTTACAACAGCAGCAAAAAAAAAAAAAAAAAAAAAAAAAAAAAAAAAAGCCGTTATGCATGTCTTCCATGCGCACGACACGGTCCCACAGGCCACAACATCTTTCCGCCATTGCCCGCTGTGCTGATGGTGCAGATACATGCACTGAAACATGTGCCCGGGCAAATGTGCGGGTACGTCAATAAAGGCGTTGCTTTCAGAACAATATTATTCAGAGCCAGCCAGTGCATTATTTCAAGGGATGAGTGGGTGAAGAGAGAGAAGAGAAAAGGGGGGTCACGTGGACGTCGCATTTCATTTTTTGAAAAGAAAAATCAAATCTGACGCTAACGGTCAACCATCCAGGAAAGGTATTATTTTGCGTGAGAAAAAAAAAAAAAAAAAGCTTTCTGTTCTGCAATGAAATATCTCGCCTACGCTGGTTTATCTACAAATATTTCTATATATGTAAAATCAACTGAAAATGTTCGTGAACGTGCACTTTCCTTACCGAAGAGGGGAGACGTTCGTGGAAGTAAAATGCGAATGGGTGAGTTGGCTTGACCGCACGTTGCTATGCCCGGAGACCATTTCGACAGGCGCTGTTTTTTTTTACGTTTCTTTCAGGTTATTGTCCACTATTCCACTTTCATTCGTAACCCAAAGGAGGAGTGAAAAAAAAAAAAACAGGTAGAGAGGATGAGAACGGAGGAAAAGGAGGGTGAGGGAGAGGGGATGGACAGGTGGAAGGCGTGAAAGGTAAAGGGAAGGAGGGAATCCGCAATTCAGGTGGGGGTGGGGGTGGGGGGTGCGAGGGGGGAGGGGGGGGAGCGAGTGGGGAGAGGAAGAAAGGGAGGGTGAGCGCTGAAAAGAGGTAGAGTAGAGAATGGGAACGGGGGTACGGACAGAAGGAGAAACAGAGGGAGATAAAGAGAGGGAGGGAATTGGTAATGCAGTGAAAGTGAGGGAGGAGCCGAGAAGCTTGGGGGAGGAGAGAGAGAGAGAGAGAGAGAGAGAGAGAGAGAGGGGGGGGGGGGGGGGGGGATATTGTGGGAAAGGAGGAGAAGGAGAAAGAATTTTGGAGCGAGCAGAGAGAGAGAGAGAGAGAGAGAGAGAGAGAGAGAGAGAGAGAGAGAGAGAGAGAGAGAGAGAGAGAGAGAGCTATGCCATTGGCAAAAAAGAATGTGAATAGCTCAGTTATGCCTGGTGATACCCGAACACCACGTCCATCCAGTACAGATGCATGATCAGCAACCTGCTGAATGACAGAGAAGAACATGGGCATTGAACTTGTTACACAGCCCTGCTGCACAACTACCCGACAAAAAAGATCTGATCACTTGCCATGTACTCCAAAACACGCCAAAAATGACTCGTATATGGCGCTGATAGATGCAATGCCACCCACTTTGCACCCGATTCCCCAGCTTCATGTGGCTCGCAGAATCAATTGCTCTTCTCAAAAAATCATGTTAAGCAACATAATATTTTCTATTTCGTCGTTATCCTTTTTGAACGATGCACACGTGTTGAAAACAGTACTAACTGTTGAGTTGTTCCATCAACAGACTGCATGGTCTATCTGAAATCATATGATTTCCTTCAAAACAGTCGTACGATTCATTGAATGAATGAAGGTATCTTTTGTTTAACGTGTTTTCACACCATAACTGGTGACGTTACGATGCATCGTTCATCACAGTGGTGAAGCTCTGATACAGAAGAATTGTGGTGATGTTACAATGCATTGTTCATCACAGTGGTGAAGCTTTGAGTCAGCAGAATTATGGTGACGTTATGATTCATTGTCATCACAGTGGTGAAGCTCTGATACAGAAGAATTGTGGTGACGTTACAATGCATTGTTCATCACAGTGGTGAAGCTTTGAGTCAGCAGAATTATGGTGACGTTACGATTCATTGTTCATCACAGTGGTGAAGCTCTGATACAGAACAATTGTGGTGACGTTACAATGCATTGTTCATCACAGTGGTGAAGCTCTGATACAGAAGAATTGTGGTGACGTTACGATTCATTGTTCATCACAGTGGTGAAGCTCTGATACAGAATAATTGTGGTGACGTTACAATGCATTGTTCATCACAGTGGTGAAGCTTTGAGTCAGCAGAATTATGGTGACGTTACGATTCATTGTTTCATCACAGTGGTGAAGCTCTGATACAGAAGAATTGTGGTGACGTTACAATGCATTGTTCATCACAGTGGTGAAGCTTTGAGTCAGCAGAATTATGGTGACGTTACGATTCATTGTTCATTACAGTGGTGAAGCTTTGAGTCAGCAGAATTATGGTGACGTTACGATTCATTGTTCATCACAGTGGTGAAGCTCTGAGACGGCAGAATTGTGGTGACATTACGATTCATTGTTCATCACAGTGGTGGAGCTATGAGTCAGCAGAATTATCATGACGTTACGATTCATTGTTCATCACAGTGGTGAAGCTGAGCCATCAGAATTATGGTGACGTTACGATGCATTGTTCATCACAGTGGTGAAGCTGAGCAATCAGAATTATGGTAAAGTTACGATGCATTGTTCATCACAGTGGTGAAGCTGAGCCATCAGAATTATGGTGATGTTACGATTCATTGTTCATCACAGTGGTGAAGCTCTAAGACGGCGCAGAATTGTGGTGACGTTACGATTCATTGTTCATCACAGTGGTGAAGCTGAGCCATCAGAATTATGGTGACGTTACGATTCATTGTTCATCACAGTGGTGAAGCTCTGAGTCGGCAGAATTATGGTGACGTAACGATGCATTGTTCATCACAGTGGTGAAGCTCTGAGACGACAGAATTGTGGTGACGTTACGATGCATTGTTCATCACAGTGGTGAAGCTCTGAGCCATCAGAATTATGGTGACGTGACGATGCATTGTTCATCACAGTGGTGAAGCTCTGAGACAGAAGAATTGTCGTCGCCGTCCACTGCCCCGTGATGCGGGTCAGTCCGGTTCTCCTCTCTGACGTCAGAGTAGCGGCCACATCGTGACAGCCACGCCTCAGGACTGCGAGTTCTTGACTGTTCGGCATCTCCTTGGACACCTGTCTGATCGGTGTACCCCACGACCACCAAAACCTCTTCTCCTCTAGTTTCCTCATTCCTGATGCCCCAGTCCAGTTTGCCAAACTGATTGTTGCTGCGGAGTTTCGCATCTCTAGACTGGACGATCTCACTCTAGGATGGGGTCCCCAAGACAACAGGCGTGTAACTGCTATTGCTGTTTGATGCTGAAAAAATTCGGTTTCTTTTGGATGTGTTGTAAAATGAGAACTTAGCGTTCACATGTCTGTTGTGTTCTAAGGTTTTGGAAATTATGATCGTTCATGTTTTTCTGTTACCAGGACTCTTGTCAGTCATGTGACATACTCCTCCATGTCGTCCACTATCACCATTTTCCATGCCTCACCCTTCTTCCACTGATGTTATACTGCTGATGATTTCCCTGTATACTCCAGACGCCGCATGAAAACATTGAGCCTTGCGGCGATGAATGGAGAGCTTTGGTTTTCGGCTTTGTTACTCTCCCGTCTTCGATGTGATTGCTACATCCATGGTTGTTTTTTCGCTTTGTTACTCTCCCGTCTTCGATGTGATTGCGACATCCATGGTTGGGTTTTCCGCTTTGTTACTCTCCCGTCTTCGATGTGATTGCTACATCCATGGCTTTTTTAGGGAGAACTTTCTTCTTCACCATAGTTCTTATGCTGATCGTGGTCCTACGACCACACTCTCTATATCTTGATCGAAGGGACAGTGTGTATTGAACACGCAGACGTCCATTCCAAAAGTAAGCAATCTAGCCTTGTCAAGGAAGGGAGCCTACTTAATCTCTTTGACAAGAAGTCAGGTCAGAGGTCACTCTTATTGCACAAAAATCGGAGTCTGTCTGTCAAAGTCTGGAATCTAATTATTGACGTTTTGCCTGCCCAAAGGCAAACCTGTGCAATAAGCTAGCGACAGTCCTTGCAGTTGCATCGCGCACCGTCCAGTCTGGAAAGCTTGCTCCATATCCGAGATCTGCCGCCTACTGTGATCAGCAGCGTGCACTTTAACACGTCCACTACGTGGTCAATGCTTGTTTGAGTTTCCGTTGATTTCTCTATCTCCCTATATGTCTATCTCTGTCTGTCTGTCTGCCTGCCTGCCCTGCCTGCTCTCTCTCTCTCTCTCTCATATGATATGAGAGCATACTGCCAACACAAGTACTCCGGATTAATGTCCTAGGAGAAGAGGATTCTCTCTCTCTCTCTCTCTCTCTCTCTCTCTCTCTCTCTCTCTCTCTCTCAACATAAACTGCCGAAACAAGGACTGGCGCCTCACATCGCTGTGGATTAATGTCCTAGGTGAAGAAGACTGCCCCGCGCCGTCAGCACGGGATTCCAGGAGACAAGTACCTCAGTGTCCCGAGCCGTTATTCCAAACTTCCCGCTCTCAAATGAGCCGACTGCACAGACAAAGACTCGCACTTCACATCGCTCCGGATTAATGTCATCGTTGGAGAGGATTGTCAGCACTGTCCTCGATGATTTTTTTTTCTTCTTTTTACAATATGATTACTTTAGTATCTGCAGGCGTTATTACACCATTTCTCCGACATCTTTGCACAATGGATGCAGAGTTACATAATACCTGTTTCACCCCTCAATCTTTTCTTTTTTTGATGTCGTTCGTGTGTACGTGCTTTGCTGAAAAAAAAAAAAAAGAAAAAAAGAGAAAGAAACAGACGCAGAAAAACAGAAAAAAATACGTGCTTTGCTGTCCGATGCCTCATGTAGTCCATGCAATTTTGCTGTCAGTGAACCGGTGAAACTAAATGTGCTGCAACAGACTGTGGCGCAATATTCTATAGCGGGTGTAGGCCTTTAAGGATGTTTAGGCGAACTGGAAGGTGAAAGTAAGAGCTCAGACCAGACACTACTCACGGACTGCACATTCACACACAAAGCAGGAGTGTAAAAAGAAAAAAAAAAATCTTAACAGATGGGTGAATAACAACATACAAACACAAGAGCTTTCGTTGAAAATATAGCACTTATTTTTCAACGACTGAACAACAGGCTAGTAGAGGGGCTGGATGCGAGAGAGAGAGAGAGAGAGAGAGAGAGAGAGAGAGAGAGAGAGAGAGAGAGAGAGAGAGACAGAAAAGAGAGACAGAGAAAGAGAAAGAGAGCGTCAGACAGACAGAAAGAGAGAGAGTCAGACAGACAGACACACACAGACAGAGACAGCGTCAGAGAGACAGACAGAGAGAGAGGAGAAAGACAAAGACAGAGAAACAGAGAGAGAGAGAGAGAGAGAGAGAGAGAGAGGAGAGAGTGAAAGAGAGAGAGAGAGAGAGAGAGAGAGAGAGAGAGAGAGAGACATACAGAGAGAAAGAGAGATAGAGAGAGGGGGAGGGAGAGAGGCATAGACAGACGGACAGAGAGACAGACAGACACACGGAGGCACACACGTTCTAACACACTCACTCACGCACACACACACACACACACACACACACACACACACACACACACACAGAGAGAGAGAGAGAGAGAGAGAGAGAGAGAGAGAGAGAGAGAGAGAGAGAGAGAGAGAGGCAACAATGCTATTTCTGCAAGTAAACATGTTTGCGATCCCGAATCCAATCATGCAAAACGCAATCACCACTCCTTGAAAACTCAATGAATAAACACCCCTCAACACATGCAGACACACCTCATTCCTGTCATTCAGGTGGCCTTGATAATAAAAATGATAAATAATCGCTATTGACTTTCACTGCAACAGACTGCCCACGCCACGATGCGAAGGCTTGGCAATACGTTGGGTCTCCGTCGAATTCATTTGTTCAATAATATTGACACTAATTCATCGAGGGGATTATCAACTTTTGTTTCTTTTCCGCTCTCTGTCTCTGTCTGTCTGTATGTCTGTCTGTCTGTCTGACTGTCTGTCTCTCTCTCTCTCTCTCTCTCTCTCTCTGTACTCTGTATGCTACTCTGTGTGTGTGTGTGTGTTTGTAAGTGTGTGTGTGTGCGTGTGTGTGTGTGTGTGTGTGTGTGTGTGTGTGTGTGTGTGTGTGTGTGTGTGTGTGTGTGATACGAGCTAACTTGCACGCGATCCATGTGTATATAGATACACATGCGCGCGCGCGCGCGCGTGTGTGTGTGTGTGTGTGTGTGTGTGTGTGTGTGTGTGTGTGTGTGTGTGTGTGTGTGTGTGCCAGCGTGCGTGCATGCGTGCGTACGTGCGCGTGCGCTCGCGCTCGCGCGTTTTATGTGTGTAAGATTCCGGCTATGAACTATGATCTTCACTTTTATTTTTTCACTCCTTTGTGGATACTATACTACTGGCAGAAAGTTAAGGACCATTGCCAACGCTGTCTCCCAGATCAAAACACTACAGCCAATGTTAAGAAGAACAACGGACGCAAAATCTTCCAAATTTATTCAAGAACAAAATTCATTGGACCATTGCACGAAATCAACAAAACAAACGTGGACAGTGGGCTGTAATGTCCAATCACCCTTCCTCAGGATCGTCACATAAGCCACAACTGAAAACTGCACCATTCGGTACCGAGTGTAGCCACCGTTTGCCGCCAGGCAAGCGGCACAACGTCGACGCATGGAGTCCACCAGGGTCCAAAGAGTGTCCCGCGGTATGGCCTGCCACTCCTGCTGCAGAAAGAGAGTGAGCCGGGCCACGTCAACAGGCTGGGGGTGGTTGTGGGCTACCCGCCGTCCAAGGACATCCCAGAGGTGCTCAATTGGAGCCAGATCGGGTGAGCGAGATGGGCCACTGCATCCGGATGATCCCCTCTTGCTGCAGATGATCGTCCACGACATGGGCTCGGTGTGGACGGGCGTTGTCGTCTTGGAAAAACAGCAGCGTTACCCATGGCCTGAAGGCGGGCTGGATCAGGGGCCTCACAGTCTCGTCACGGTACCGCACCCCCTGTCAGCATGCCTTGAATGACGTACAGGGGAGTTCTGTCTTGACGACTGAAGCCACCCCAGACCATCATCACAGAACCCCCTCCGTAACGATCCACCTCACGAACTGTGGCGTCAGCAAAACGTTCTCCTGGCCTTCGCCACACTCGGGGTCCTGCCGTCATTGAATGCCAAAGTGAAGCGGGACTCATCTGTGAACAGCACTCGAGACATTGCTGCCTCGTCCAGCGAACGTGATGACGACACCAGTCTGCCCGTGCTCTGCGGTGAGCTGGAGTAAGTGGTACTCGGACTGCTGGTCTTCGGGATGACAGCCCGAACTCGTGCAAACGGTTACAAACTGTCCTTCTACTGACACTGACATTTGCAGCCTGCAGGAGCTCACGCCTTAAGGTGGATGAGGTGACACAGTCCGATTGCGTAGGCAGACAGCAGGAGGAATCGGTCAGCATGTCTGTCGGTACACCGAGGACGGCCTGATTGTGACCGATTCTGCACGCTGCCAGTGGCCTGAAACCTCTCTACAAGACGTTGGATGGTGGAATGGGACACATTCAGACGCCTAGCCACCTCGCTGCCAGAAATCCCTTCGTCAATCAACGCTAAGGCACGATCGGCAGGGTCCAGTCTTTGTCTTTGTGCCATGCTTTTTGGGCTGGTGTAGACGACCGTTCTGTTTACAGATTTGTGGCCAACGGCGTCTGATCTGTGTTCATGAACGAGGTGCCATGCACGTGCATCATGATTGACCACGAGCATTTCGCCCTTTCTTTCAAACTCATATGCTCCCACAGGCACCCGTTTTACCGGTTTTACGTGGTTTCCGCACGTGCAGCTGCGCTCCACCTTGTACCGCAGTGGGTTTTTAGGTGTTGTGATCTGTTAAGGAACATCTGTTCAATATGTCTAACCAAGTTTGGGTCATTGTGACTTCGTTTCAAGCCTATTATTTACACACTCAGACACTAACGTCAAAATGACAGGTGGCCCTTAACTTTTTGCCAGTAGTATATTACTGCTTTGTGGATCGTATGGATATTGAATAAATAGCCTAAGCCGGGACACCAATAACACAGCCTATGACAGAAACAACGGAGAAAGAGAACGACAGAGATAGGAGGAAAGTTGAACAGCTCGTCGGATGAATCTTGAATCGCCTTTTCTTATACATTTTTTTTCACTGTGAAGTAAAAGCTGAAAGCGGCAATGAAAACACCTTCGTTCCAATGTGTTGTGTTTAATCGCTGCTTCAGGAGTATGCCTCTCCTGATGCGGAAAAAAAAACAAACAGGGGGAAGACAATGCCGGCCTTTCCATCGAAAACAAACAGAGTTACCTTTTCTCAGTTTACGGGTCAAGGATATGGATTCACAGAGTCAATAATTTGATTTGAAGCGCACGCCAGAATGACGATCGGAATACCAATTGTCTGCATTACGGGTGCACAGTTTCACACTCGCGTTTTGCATAATTTTCTCTCTCTAGCACTGAGCTGTTAAGCTGGTTGATGCGGCAACGTTGCCGTAGCAACGCCCACCAGAGGCATCAGTCACATGAGAACGGGAGGGTCACTTTCGCTGCAGGCAAACTCCTCCAACACAGATTACCTCCCTTGCACATTTCCGAAACAACGTCTATTGCCGCAACTTGAAACTATTCAGCACGAAACACTGTGGGCGTTTTGTATCTGAACATTCGCTTCTGGTGTAGAAATGATTTTCACTATCTATCTATATATCTATCTGTCTGTCTGTCTTCCAAGACACAATGAAAGTTATGGAAGTTGATCGAATCATGCACCATCACACACGCACAAACACACGCGCGCGCGGGGGGCGCGCGCGCGCGCACACACACTTACACACACACACACACACACACACACACACACACACACACAAATCAATCAATGAATTAATCAATCAACCTACCGGTGTATCTATCTATCTATCTATCTATCTATCTATCTATCTATCTATCTATCTACTTATCTATCAATAGTTTCCTTCAGGATGGAAGCTTCTAAGTGCTCATGTATTCGCTCGGGGGCACGGCATGGTACTGAGAGAAAGGTCTGGATCTGAAGGAAAAATGCCATCCCTGGCAGGCTGCCCACAAACTCACCTGTGCTTCTTCCCTCTTTCTCTTTGGTTTAGGACTAGTTCAACGCTTTTTTTTAGAGCAAAATTTCCTTTCATTTTCGCTAAGTCTTTTTAAAGACTGAAGGATCGATTAGCAAATTTACCTGCATTCTGTTTCCTTTATTGGCTGTTATCCATCTGTCTGTCTGTCTGTCTATCTATCTATCTGTCCGTCTGTGTGTGAGTCTGTCTATCCATTCATCCATCCATCTGTCTCCCTATCTATCTAACTCTGTGTTTGTGTGTGTGTGTGTGTGTGTGTGTGTGTGTGTGTGTGTGTGTGTGTGTGTGTATGCGCGCGCGCGAGTATGGTGTGTGCATGTGCGCGCGCGCGTGCGCGTATGTGTGTATAGATAGATAAACAGATAGGCAGACTGACAGATAGGTAGATAGATAGAAAGATAGATAGACTGACCAAGAGACAGAGAGAGACAGACAGACAGACAGACAGACAAACAGATAGATAGATGGATACATGGATAGATAGATAGATAGATAGATAGATAGAACATGAAATTAATGAATAG
>JADBJO010031680.1:0-16499 GCA_016801955.1 Conus betulinus | reverse complement strand
CGTTGATTCAAGTCATGATTTATTTCTCCTTTTCAAGCTGACACTACGGCGTGAGAAGGGAAAGGTTTTGACTCCCGCACTAGTGTATATTACAGACCTCACTACGAAGCAAACCAAACTTGAGATAGTGACAAGTTCAGTCGCTTATCTGAAATTGATTAAACCATTGAAAGGCACAGTATATGGACTGAGGTCAAAGTGTGAAATACATTTTTATGCGTTTACAGAAGTACAGAGGATTTACACACCATGCAATATGTCCCTCTGACGTTGAAGAGACTGAATGTAAAACCTAGAAAAATAATTAAGTAGCATGAAAATACTGATCCTGAAGAATATTACTTTTCGTTTAATTCAACGTTAAAATTAAGAGCTGTAAATAGTTTAAAAGCAAATTTCAGTTATTTTTAAGCCTGAGCCAAACAATCATTGTACGTTTGTTCACAAAAAGCTCTGGTAAATATGAATTATGTGCCAGTATATAAAACAATAGAGTTGTTATCTTTTAAGATAAAGGTATGGTCAGAGTTCGGGAAAATATTCTAATATTGGGGCCTTTTGACGATAGAATTGGTCTTAACTTTTTATCGGAGGAGATCTTATTAGTGTGAGTTAAAATTCAACATGACGAATGTGTAGTAGCAACTGTTTATGTTCTGAGCATTGAACAGATTTTTTTTTTCAAACACAGCAATTGTGCAATAGATACTGTAAACTCATTTATCTGGCGCTTCAACTGTGTAAATTAAAACATAAATATAATATTATTTCGGGAAAATTCTCCTCGTGAAGAAATGAGAAATATAAATAATGCATATATCAATTGAACCCAGCTGATAAAAAAGGAGGATTTTTTTCACTGGAGCAGGGTATCACCTAAGCTGCTCATCCTGTGGATAACTGTATTGCCTGAAACCAAATGTTATAGTTTTGTATTTTCTGTGATCTCATGAATGTCGCACAGTCTGACAAAAGAGCGCTTACTACAGACAGCTGGGCGGGGAGAAAAACTCAAGCGGAAAGACAAGAACATTAAATAACTGACAAGTGAGGCAAGTTTTGCTCTCACCGTAAAACAAATTAAAAATGATCTTGATTCAACACCGATGCCGGTATCACTTTGAACAAGCAAAGAAACGTCAAAAAAAAAACAAAAAAAAAAAAAACAGCCAACCATACAAACATCTCCAAGTTTTTTCCATATGTCCCGAATTGAAAGACAATCAGTAATGAATACCAAACATAGAAGACTGCTTTTACCCCATTAGCAAAACAGTGACTTCACATACCCAAGCAACACATGCACATAGCAAAAGCGGAATGAAAATGTGCAGACACAAATTACATTTATCAAAAACTATAGCAGCCTTTCCGTATTGCACATTGTTTCATAGACTACACAGACGAACGAACACAAAGTTAACCTTGCGAAAAGTAGGCAAGCCACAGAACTGTTTACCCATTGGAGTGTTTTTCTTGGTTAGTATTGAAATTTTGCATTCCCCAGCTCTTCTTACGGCCTGAACGGATAAAAAGAGACGAGTAACATGCAGTTCAGTCACAATCTCGGTTGCAACAAAGGACTAATGTGTTAACTGCAGTCTGTATATGTACTCTTTAAGGCAGCCTGGAAGGGGAAAAAAAAAAAAAACCTCCTTGCGATACCTTTTCGAATTAGTTGAAATTATATTTTGATTTTTGTATACCACGCTTAAAGTTCTGTGAGGTGTGCACAGTCAGTGTATTGTAACAATGGCATCCAAATGATAGGCTTATCCAGTCAATTGGGATCACTTCTACAGCGTGTTTGGTTTTTGATGCACTTTGTTGTGAAATCCTGCATACGTTGTTTGTTTTTTTGTTTTGTTTTATCGACTTTGTTGTGAAATTCAGCATATGTTGATACAAGTATGTAAACAGACATACAGAAATACAAAAACTGAGCGCGCACACACCCACAAAAATATACAACAGCGCGTGCGCGTGTGTGCTTACACACACACACACACACACACACACACACACACACACACACATATGAACACATGACTTCCAGGACTTTTATTGTTTGTCATATTCGATGGATGCTTCCTCTTAATTTATTTTTTCTTCCAAAGTCTCATCAAGCCAGTTTTTGGTGATCATGTACATTGTTTACCTTGCAGTCTTCCATGTGTCTCTGTTTTACATTAAACGTTGAAAACATTATTTACTTTTCATATAAAGGCTTTGTAGTAGTAGTAGTAGTAGTCGTGGCTGACCATGGACAAAGTATATCCGACCTAAGATTTACCTATCTGTCTGGGCTGTTTGCTCGACCCGAGCAGTGTCGCCTGTGGCCGTAGAGACCTATGCGAGAGTGGCAGTCTCTGTGGCAATGGTCACATCTGTATGTTGACACTTTATTGAAGGTTGTCATCCCCTTTCTGCAGACTCGCTTTTGCTGCTGCAGCAGCTGTCAGTTTGTCTTCGCCAGTCTGCAGCTTCTCCAAGACTGCCCCCTGCACGAGGAAACGCGGCATCAGTCCTGGCCCTGGGATGCGGACCTCAACACCAAGCTCTGGGGGACAGCAGCCGATCTTCGCCGGACGTCCGATTTTGCGGCGTCCCTCGGACTAAGACCCTGACTGCGTAGCTGTCGAAGGTCAAAGAAAGAAAAGAAAACTCGTCTGCAGATGTTTCTTGAGAGTGCTTCTCTAGCTGTTGCGGTCTGCTGTGAGGTCCTCCCAGGACTCGGTGTTGACTCGAGCGCCTACATGTCTCTTTTACAAACGTTTTTGTACGTCAGCTGTGGGCGACCAATGCTCCTCCGTCCTGCGGCAAGCTCTCCACAGAGAACGTCTTTTGGGATGCGACCATCCTCTTTGCAGCGAACGTGGCCCAGCCAGCGCAGCCGACCATGTCTTAGCAGGATATACATGGTACCAGTCGCCGTGGCGAAGTGGTTAACGTTGCGGATTCCCGGTTGGGAGGTCGTGGGTTCGAATTCCATCAGAGTGGGTTTTTCTGCCCCGACCAGCTCCTACCCAGAGTTGAGTTTGCTGCAGACTCAGTTCGGAAGACTGGGACCACACAGTCGACTTTTCATCCACTTAATGGATGGGTTTCTGACAGTGTTGCTCAAATTTCCTGACCAGCACTGCAGGTGCCTGTATCTCTCAGGCCTGGTTGACGCCGGGATATATTATGAAAGGAAGCGTAGAGTACAGCCCTGTCATGTAGTCTCAGACCGAAATGTCAATCCGTAGCATCATCTTAATCATTCTCATTCTCATCGATCAGAGTGAAAAAAAAGTCTCAAATTCTGTGGCCCTTCAATTTCGATGTCCTCTCCACGTCTGTGGACTTGGTTTGGTTCCGTCGGGGTCACTGGTATCGGTTGGTCCATGGGGGCTGTCGTTGGACTGACGTAGTGGCACCCTCCGGAGGGAGAGCTCACTCACGCCGGCTCCGCGACTAAGCAATTATTGTCGTCAGTAGGGGGCTTAGTAGGCTGTGTCCTGGGTATGTTAGATCAGAACAGGCGGCACCGAAGTGACTCGGCAGCAGTGCAGTGTCTCCTCCAGTGGATTGCCTCTTGACGACTTGACATTGACTGCTCCCTGTGCATTGCCGGTGCCGGGCTGCGGCGGGGCCGACCGGGCTGTGGCTGTGGACGGGGTGTCAGAACGGGCGGCGTGGATGCACTGCCTCTGAGATGGCACAGAGGTTGGGAGAGAAAAAAAAAAAATTTTTTAAAAGGATATACATGGTAGGGAGGCCAGCGAGAGACAGGACTTCGGTGTTGTTCACCCTTGTCTTATCTCGATTATACTGTTACTAACATATAATATTATACTGGCTTCAGAAAGCTTTTAAGCAAAAGGAAAAGGGAGATACAAATCCAAATTACCAACCGAAGAAGCAGAAATATGCCACAAAAGAGGTAGAAAGAAAGAAAGAAGAAACAAGATGCAAAGCATATCAACGTTCTCCCAGTTTATCCTTAATACACGTGAGATATTCCATAAAGAGGAAAAACCGTCTTGGGCTGGTGTAACCGTTGGTAATGGCTATTCTGGTAAACATCGGCCATTATCTGTGACCTATAATGAACATAACTACAAATTTTCAGAAAGATCGGCCAAGAACTTTCTGAGATTTTCCATGTAGAAGAAAACCATTATGGGCCATTAGTAACGGTTATAACGGCAAACTTAAACATCGGGCATCATCCGTGACCCATAATGAACATACCCACAAATTTTCAGAAATATCGGCGGCCGCGTACCTGCTGAGATATTCCATGAGAGAAAAAAACCGTTAGGAGCCGTTATAGCCATTAGTAAAGGCCATCACGGTAAAAAAAAACGTCGGGCATCATCCGTGACCCATAATGAATACACCCACAAATTTTCAGAAAGGTTGGCCAAGGTACTTTTTGAGACATTCCATAAAAAAGAAAAAATTGTTATGGGCCGTTACAGCCGTTAGTAACGGCTATAACGGTGAACTAAAACATCGGGTATCATCCGTGACCCATAATGAACATACCTACAAATTTCGGAAAGATCGACAAAGTGCTTTCTGAGATATTCCATAAAAAAAGAAAAAAAAATTGTTATGGGCCGTTATAGCCGTTAGTAACGGCTATAACCGTAAACTAAAACATCGGGCATCATCCGTAACCCATAGTGAACATACCTGCTAAATTTCACAAAGATCGGCCAAGCACTTTCTGAGAGATTCCATAAAGAAGAAAAAAACCGTTACAGGCCGTTACAGCCACTAGTAACGGCTATAACGGTAAACTAAAACATCGAGCATCATCCGTGACCCATAATGAGCATACCTGCTAATTTTCATAAAGATTGGCCAAGTACTTTCTGAGATATTCCACAAAGAAGAAAAACCGTTACAGGCCATTACAGCCGTTAGTAATGGCTGTAATGGTAAACTAAAACATCAGGCATTATTCGTGATCCATAATGAACATACCTACAAATTTTCTGAACGATCGGCCAAGTACTATCTGAGATATTCCATAGGAAGAAAATCTGTTACAGGCGTTAGTACGGCTATAACAGGGTAATCTAAAACATCAGGCATCATCCGTGATCCATAATGAACATACCTGCTAATTTTCACAAAGATCGGCCAAGTACTTTCTGAGATATTCCATAAAGAAGAAAAAAGCGTTACAGGCCGTTACAGCCGTTAATAACGGCTATAACGGTAAAATTAAACATCAGGCAGCATTCATGACCCATAATGAACATACCTACAAATTTTCAGAAAGATCGGCCCTGTAGTTCTGTCTTGTCTGGAGCGAGTGGAACACATTTTGACCACACACACACACACACACACACACACAGAGCATTTCTTCGTCCCCATTCTAAAGTACTCCCCGTTCTATAAAAACTGGGAGTACAAAAAGAACTTAAACTGATGATCCAGAAGTATGAAACATGAAGCCAGAATTACAAACCAAGAGACCAGAATTGTGAAAGAAAAGGCCAGACCTATGAATCGAAAAGCAGGAGTTATAAATCAATGTACAGAAGTTTGAAACTGAACTGAAAGAATTACTACAGAAACAGAATTACAAACCAAATGGTGAAAATAATGAACCGACAGGCCAGAAATAAGAAGCAAAAGGCAAGAAGTATGAGCGTGTGTGTGTGTGTGTGTGTGTGTGTGTGTGCATGCATGCCTCGTTCTTATTCAACGCCTTCTTCCTTGCGCTCAACTCAAGCGATCTGAAGCGATCAAAGCTAAGTGCATTTTCGTTATTCGTTTTCGTTTCACCTGAAGAAGACCTAAGAGGGTGAAACGCGTTGTGTTTTGTCTTGTGACTCGTTTGTCCACGTTTCTCTGGGTGGTGAGCTGACATTTACCTAAGATTTGTTTAAATTTCCGCCTGCAGTTGTTTCACTTTGCAACTGGAAATTGAAAACCAAAAATCAAATCTGGATCGAGAATCCTGTCCTGGAACTACTTCTCTTTGTGCCGCGAGTATCAGATCTAAATCGGCCGATCCCTCTGTCCAATACGATGAGAAAAACAACCTCAGAAACATTCTCGCATTTTCACGACAGAGCTTGCATTGACAGTCAAACAAAACAAGATCTCTTTTTCCTAAAAATGAGCGACTCAGTTTCAGATCTAAAATCAACAAATTTTAAAACAATACGAACAGCTATGCGCCATCATGAAAGAGAAAAAATAAGTTCTCTCCCAGCCTACCTCTCCGAAACCAGTGCCAAGACAAAATCCAGTAAGCCAGAACTCTCTCCATCATTCCACACAAACAACTGTTGCAATACCTACCTCTCAATTCAAAATCGCAGAGACTTTTCAGCCGATGGCAAAATGAATGGACCGAGTTTCTCAGACGTTCAAAAAAATGGAAAAAGTTCGTTTGTAGAACACTCTGATGGGAAAACAAAGTGATGTAAAACTAGATGGCGAAAGTAACACGCCGCTTGAAAAAGAACGATCTATTCCAAGAGGAAGCTATTGAGAAAAAAAAGAAAGAAATAAAGTGCCCTCAAAATGATTAAATCCAACGTCAGGACAACCAACACACGCATCAGAGCACAAACTGGCAGCAAACAGGAGCAAACAAGTCAAACATACCTAAATCTGACAGCACATCAGATCTACCCCAGGGTCTAGTGTTGCATGACTGTATTGAATTGAGTTTCTGGAGATCGTTTAGGATATGCTTATTGTCTTGTTGTCAGGAACCAGAAGATTTACACTATCGGAGACTGCAAAGATCTGCTCGTTGACAATACCCCCATTATGATGAAGTTTGTTGTACTCCATGTGGGTTTAAATGACCTTAAAAAACATCAAGAGATCCAAAAGCTACCTCAAACATATTCATCAACCTAGTGAGAGGCCTCCGAAAGAAACACCCTACAATGCCCATTGTTGTTAGCAAGGAAGCACCACCATGCTTCACAGATCTCAACAACAAACGTGAAGTGTTTAATGCTGCAAATCTTTCAATCTTCACAATGTCAAAAATATCAACATCAACAGCAAGAGACAATACAATCCTCCACAAGAGGCTCAAGCGTTTTTTTGCCGGCAACCTTGGCCGCCATCTGCATTACCTGTTCTGGACGAAACAAAGGCGGCATCATCAGAGCATCCCAAGAGAACGCCATCAGGATGGCAGACTGAGACCTCGGTACTATCACATGGACCACTTTCTGCCCTTGCCGCCATTCCCACCCAGAAGACCTGACATCTTTTTCGATTGGTTTCTGTGATAGTCTTCTACCAGCTGAATGATAGTATCTCTCCAGTTCTCCATTACTGAAATCACTCTACGACTGTAGTTTAATCAAATCTCGTGTTTTCATTTCTTTCCATTGTTGTGCTTGTAGTTTGTTTCAAAGTTTAACTTGTATTTATCGAGGCTTCTTATTTTTATTTTATTTTATTTTATTATTTTTTTTTCTTTCAGCTTTTGAATGTCATCTGTTTCAATGACCAACAAATCAAAAATAGACATTTCACAATTCAACGTTGATCAGTGTCCACCAATATTGCGAACTTTCAAGCACACATAGAGAATAACTCCTATACAGTGCTTATTCTTCAGTCACTAAATGTGTCCAAGATGAACTTACCATGTCTCGCTCATTTCTTCTACCCTCCAGTGTATCATCTCTCTGACGAAACAGGAAAAGTGAAATGTGCCATCTATATACATGAAAAGCTATCTTGCCATCCAATTTTAACGCCAATACCATCGACTGCACAAAAAATATCCACTCTTGTGCTGCTTGTGTCAAATTTGATAACTCATTAATTTTAAATATTCTTTCTGTTCATCTCCCTAAAGGTGTCGATGGTTGTAACAGTGACTGGCTACGTACCCTGGGGTACGAAAAATGAAACGCAGCTTGTAGTCGGTGACTTTAATGAACATGCCCCATTTTGGGATAGTGGCTGCCCTAAGGTTAGCTCCAGTCGTCAATGGAGAAAATTTCGGACTTGGCACTCTTTCTTCTAAATGATGGAACCATAACTAGATTGCCTGATGTACCTACCACAAACGATCTGCTATTGGCCTGTCTTTGATTCCGCCATCACTAGGGACTAGCTGTACTTGACAAGTTCATAATAACACTTTAGGTAGCGATCACCTCCCAATTACCATTTCCTTGAGAGGATTTACAATTTTGCATGATGATACAAGGGATAAAATCACAAAATTTAATTATAAATGAGGTAACTGGATAAATTCAAGTCCATTTTAATGTCATTTAATGTTAGTATGCTGGAGAACCCAGATATTGATAAAATGTATCGTAACTTTTCTGAATCGGTCTTGAAAGCTGTAACCAAGGCAGTTCCAAAATATAGTCAGACAAAATCCTCTAAACATGCTGGCAAGGTCTGGTGTACGGAATCCTGCAAAGGTGTCGTTAATAAGAAGAAATCAAAGTTCAAAATACACGCAAAAGACGAAAAAGTAGTACTCCCCATGAAATGGGCAAAAAATGAAAGCACTAGGACTATAGAGAAAGCCAAAAGCGATTACTGGTCATCATCATTTGTGTAAATGAAGTTAATGATAACAAAGATTTTAAAAAGGTATGGACAAAGATACACGAAATGAAATATGGAATACATTTACCCACTTATCCAATCACCTTAGGGCATGAAGAGTTCCCAACATCAGCTCAAAATGTTGAACTGTTTGCTGATTTTTTTTTTTGTTGTTGTTGCTAAAAAATAGCTTCAAAATCAGTCTCGCAGATAAGTGCAGAACTTCGATGGAAGACAATCAAATATCTATTCTGACCCAGAAGAAAACAATGAACGTTATTTAAATGCAGAAATAACATTAGAAGAATTAAGAAATACTATATCGTCATTGCCAACAAAGAAAACTTCAGTTGGTTTAGACGCAGTCTCAAACGAAATGTTAAGGAACTTCCAATCAATTTTACAACATTTCTGTATACTATTACGAAAAAATGTTGGATAGATGGGAAGACTCCGTCTCTTTTGAAAGATTCTGTCATTATGCCATTCTCAAGCAGGGCAAACTAACTCTGATATTAATAGTTATCGTCTCATCACTCTCACCTCTCATACTGTCCTAAATAGACTTACTTATCATTGTAAAAAAAAAAAACACGGACATATTCCTACTGCTCAGGCTGGGTTTAGAAAAGGCTGATCGACTGTTAATCACCTTGTAGAGCTTACAACTCAGATAAAAACGTCAGTTTGCCCGGAGAAAAAAATGTACTTGCAACTTTTTTCGATGTCAAAAAGGTGTATGATCAAGTCTGGCATGAGTGACTTTTATATAAACTTAAAATGATAGGTCTCTCTGGTCACATTTATGATTACTTCAAAGAATTTCTGGCTAACAGAACAATTCAAACATATATAGGAAATACATATTCTAGCAAGAGATTTGTGGAGATGGGCATCCCTCAGGGTTCTGTAACTGCCCTTTGCTTTTTGATATCCGAACGCATGATCTCACAAAAAGTTTTTCTAAAAATTCCAGTTAGTTCAGTATGCTGTTTATGGATGAATGTTACTTTAAAAAAGAAGACACCTTTAAGGTCAGTTACATACATGAAAAAAATATATCAAAGAGACTTAGACAGTATCGCTAGATTTATGTTTGGAATGGGTTAAGTATGTCTGCTGAGAAATCTCATATGATGTTTTTGATGCTGGTGGTAGTTTTCATGATCTCCCTACTTTTAAGATGGATGACACTGTGCTTACCTACACATCTTGCATAAAGGTTTTAGGTGCACATCTTACTTCAAGATTATCATGGAACACACATATTGAATATATTATAACTCAAGCAAGGAAAGCTCTTAATCTTCTTAAAGTTGTGAGTTACCAGAGTTGGGGACAGGATACGTACACTTTAATTCATTTATCAAATTCTCTGGTCAGGACAAGGATTTCATATGCACAGGAAGTATATTTTTCAGCTCCTAAGTATCTTCTAAAAAGTTACAAAGCACATACTGCAAGGCATACAGAATAGCCCTGGGAGTTCCCCTTTACGCTTCCATTTTAGGTATATATCATGAAGCTGGCGTTTTGCCTGTGGATGCTTATCGAAAATTAGCTTGTGCTTAATACATTCTAAGATGTTTCTACTGTTCAGAACTGAAATGAGGATGAACTTGATGTGTGATCTGATTTAGATTTTTCAAAACGCGCAAAAAACAATACGTTCAAATAAAACCATCCTTACATACTCATCAAACCTGTTGAAATCTGCCAAAATTGATCACACAAACCATTGCCCCACGTTATCCTCTGAGTCCCATTCCCAACTGGGAGCTTTGATTATAAATACACTGATTTGCAAAAGAATGTTAATGATAACACCTTAGGTGCTATGGCCAAGTCACATATTGACGATAGTTATCCTAATCACTTAAAAGTTTATACAGACGGATCCATATTAAATGACAATGCTGTTTCCGGCTTTGTTATTCCTGCTTTGAAAGCAGATAAATCTTTTCATCTTGGAAAGGGGTTTTCTGTCTTTACGGCTGAACTGATAGCAATTCTAATGGATCTACATTATATTATTGACATTCCATGTGATTTTTCTAGAATACGTTTTTGTGTTGATTCCAAATCTGTTCTTCAAGCAAAGGAATCTACCAATCGCGTCGAGATTATCACCGAACTGAAAATTCTGATCCATTCCTTACATCTAGAAGAATAACAGTGGACTTTTGCTGGATTCCGTCACACTGTGGGGTTGTAGGAAATGAATGGGCAGACATAAATGCCTGTATGGGATCCAAAAACTCTGAAAATTCTGTCTATATTAAAATACCTGGGAGTCTTCATGAAGCCTATGGACTCTTAAAAGAGAGTCTCTTTTGAGTCTTTTCATAACCTTATAAAGATTCAGTACTCTTTAAAATACACGCACAAGATTCTTCACCGAGTTGCTGTTCAAGAACTCGGAAATCTACTCGTCCATCTAAGTCGTCCATTCAAATTTGTAAACTGTGTACAAAGACGTATGCACATGTACACTAAAACTGGAATTTCTCTTTTATAGACTTAAAGTTAATACTCTCTTCGTACAACATTCCACAGAAATTTGCAATACGCTTGTGGAGCAGTCGACAGTTTGAATACTCTGCATTTTCTTTTTTAATTGTTCCTATTTTAACTCATCTCTCTCCAACTTCCGACAAAAAGATTCCCTATGAATTTTCCAGAATCTTCACACCTTTTTTGTACATTTGTAAATTCGTTGATGTTAAGCCCAGTTGGCTCGTTTCTGTAAATATTTCCAGGTTATTTTTTTTTTTTTTTTTTTTAATGCTTTGTAATTTATCTTTAAAATTGTTCAATTTAGAACAGTATTTTGATTTCAATTGTCAAAGTCACACACACACACACACACACACACACACACACACACACACACACACACACACGCACCCACGCACGCACGCACGCACGCACGCACCCACACACACACACACACACACACACACACACACTCGTACGTAGGCCTATACTATCATTTTGCATACACTATTCCATTTTTCTCATGCACTCATTTCTGCATTATTTTGTCTAATATCATTTAAAGTAAATAGACGTTAATTGAAGAACTCACTAACACACACACACACACACACACACACACACACACACACACACACATATCTATATCTATATATATATATATATATATATATATATATATATATATATGTATATCACCGAATCAAGCGCTTTCATCCAGTTTTTTTTGTGGGAAAACTGGGAAGGATGAGGTGAGACACTGCTTACTGTTCAGTAAACAAAAAACTGCTGTCAACAATTTGTTGAAAGTAGGCAGTGACTACATAATTAGCACACTTTCTTCTGATGGATATTATGTTGATGAGTATGATTTTTTGCACTTTTTTTTTGTGTTACAGACTGTGTTCTTCACAACTCATTCAGGTCTTAATTTTTTTTTCTTTTTCAAAATTCTCATAATTTCATTGTAAAATGGTAATTAAAAACGATACATGTAATTTTCTTGTGATGTCAGTAATTGACTGTGTGGATTGCGATGCAAATTCCAGGTAAAAATTATGATTTTGCCTGCTTTTAGCACCAAGCAGCTTTGTCTGATTTTTTTGTTTTTTTTGTTTTGTTTTGTTTTTTTGCTGTCACAATCTCCGCGCCACCTCAGAAGCAGTGCACCCACGCCACTCATTCCGACACCCCGTCCACAGCCACAGCCCGGTCGGCCCCGCCGCAGCCCCGGCACCGGCAATCCACAGGGAGCAGTCAATGTCAAGTCGTCAAGAGGCAACCCACCGGAAGAGACACTGCACTGCTGCCCAGTCACTTCGGTGGTGTTCAGCTTTGTCTGATTTTAACACTGTTCAACAGTGTGTCAGAAAACATTTGTTACATTAGCCCTTTGCATTGAAAAAAGAAATCTTTGAAATGAAGAGAATAAGTATGGCAACTACTTCCTTCTGGTAACCAGCACTTTTTGACACAAGCTCATGAGCTTCTATCAACGTAGCTGATATCACATTAAAAGCATATTTACGCTGCAAAGTCACATTTTTTATGCCAGATAATTTTCTTACGACAGTGATGATGCAGACCTTTCTGAAGTGTTAATACTTCATACATGACAACTGGGGGCAAGTGGCAAGATATTCATGGGTTGGGAATGACCTTGCATGGGAGACAATCTGCTGATCCATGGATGCCAACCCCCCCCCCCCCCCCCACCACCCCCACCCTGAAAGTAGTGCTACCCAAGTGCATGCAAGATCTGGACATCATTGAGCATGCACTGAACCCTCAGAGTCATTGGTGTCACTGAACTGAATATATGAATCGTTTGGATTTTGCCTCTTGTTGTCAAGCCATGCCTCTCGCTTTTCTTCATGGCAACATCACAAATATCATCCCAGTTTAACAGAGGTGTATGTCAGGCAGGGAGAATTTTGCCATGCCCATCTATTGGTGGGTATAAGCAACATTACTTACCGGCAGAGGTGTATGGCGAAATTCTCTTTGCCTGATAGTTCAAAGGTAATGGCTCTTTCACTCACCTAACATGAACCAGAATACAGTGTCTCCACAATGTAATTCCACCTGGTGAAACATTTTCCTCAGAAAGTTGCCTGCCTGAACTTTTGTAGCACTTCCTGGATTCAGGCGACTTTACACTCTGTGATCATGCCTGCTTTATTTCCCCCTCTCCTCTTCACTTCCAGTGGACTCATCTAAGAAACTGGGCATTTACAGAAAGCTGATCAGTACTTTAGCATGTTCGCATATAGTTGCATAACACTAGTTGTATAGTTGTATAAAACGTACCATCGTCTAAGGTGCATTCTTTTCGTGTAGATTGTACCCATACAGTACACAGACTGTCCCAAGTTGAACACGTAGCGTTTTGATTGCTGACCCGATAATGTGACCACAATAAGCTAGGCTGTCTTGTAAAGAAGGTGAAGGCAGTTGGTATGCGGAAGACGCAATGTGTTATTTCCCTTCCGCAGCAGAACCGAAAGATGAGCCAGTAGCCACAACAGCACTGAGAACCACACTGCTGTGCTCCAGTGTACCCTCATGACACCCTCCACTTGAAATCTCTACAGTCTGACCTGGCCTCCTTGGACGAGGCTCTAAGGTAAGAAAGCATACAAATACATTCACCCCAGTCTACAGTAAATGCATCAACAGCAAATGCTCCTGGGTCTGGTTTAAAAAAAATGATATACTGCTTAGCCTGATTGTTCAGTCCTGATTCAGATGTGTGAGTTTTTCGCATTCACAACCTTTGCAATACTGCTGGGAAATCTTGGAGACTTCAATCTGTATTCAGTATCATCATTGAATTTTTGTGGCTGAGAATCTGCCCTCACGTTTAGTTTGCTTAAAACATATCTTGGTGACAGACATGTATATCTGTCTTTGCACCACACTGCTGTGAGACTGAACTGTAATCTATTGAATGAGATCCATTCACATCATTCAAATTGAAAACAGCGCAAGTGTTGTCCGTCAAGGCGTTAACATGTCTGCAAGAAACTACCCTTTCAAAGCTGTTTAATGTATACTTAATTTCCAGCCGTTGATGTCATATCTTTTCTTTATTCTGTCTTCCGCCTGTTTGCTCTGACCAGCACACTTCTGCCAAGCTAACAGAAGTTGAGGCAATACTTCACAGTTTTCTTGACTTTTTAGATTTGATTATGTTAGAAGATACAGTGTGAGCATTTTTACCTACTACTGTGTGTGTGTGTGTGTGTGTGTGTGTGTGTGTTTCAGTTCCTTTCCTGACAATATTAAAAAGAGCTTCAAACTCCATTCACTCCGTTTTAGGCCCTTCCATTTGTCTGTGATACAACATTCGTCAGGGAGATGTCGAGAAAGCATCCACTAATTGTTTAGTTGCTTATGTCACTTCCATTATAGTTAGCCTTCTTTTTGTGTTTGTAGTCTGTGTGTGTGTGTGTGTGTGTGTGTGTGTGTGTGTGTATGTGTGTGTGTGTGTGTGTGTGTGTGTGTGTGTGTGTGTGTATGCACGCACGTGAGTGCGTGCGTGTGTGCGTGCGTGCATGCGTGTGTGTTGTGCATGTGCATGTGTGTGCTTGCGTGCGTGCGTGCGTGCGTGCGTGTGTGTGTGTGTGTGTGTGTGTGTTTTCCAGTGGCCATGGAATAGTCGTATTTTCAGAATCCAAACTAAAACCGAGGTGTTTGATTTTTTTCTTTGACTTTGAGAACTGAATTTGACCTCCTGTGTGACAAACCCAATGAATTAAATAACTTTAGTGTAATGCATGTTTGCCCCAGTCAGACTCTTGTTCACACAACGTTGACGCACAAATATCTAAGATAAGCAAAATAGAGTCCCTGCTTTTAATCAATAGTTTAAGTTTTACATCCTTTAGAATAAGATACTTTTTATTATGGTGTCACACAATGGCACACATTTCGATGCAAACATATTAATTTAACCCCGGCTCTCATGGACTCACAATTTCTTTTTCATTTACAAACTGACTTCAATAGAGCCACATAAAGATCTCTCTTATCCCAAACGATATTCCCGTGTGCTCACAGACCTTTAAGGGATTTTGATTCCTGGATTTGCCTCACAAATTTATGAAACCATCACGTCGATTTACACAACATAATTCGTGCATTGCCCCTGTCTGGTAAAAAAAAAAGGTAAATCGTATGTCCCTAATTTATCTGGAGAGAAAGCTTTTGAAAAGAAAAGAAAAACAAATTAATGAACTTGTTTAAATAAAATTGAGAAATATCTTTATCTGTAGAAACGTCAATTTTCATTTACTTCATTCCACTTTTTTCATTTCTTTTCATCGCATCTTACCTGGAATTTCGCCAAGCTCGCAGGCCTACCATAGGGTAGTTGTAGCATCTATCTATCTATCTATCTATCTATCTATCTATCTATCTATCTATCTATCTATTTGTCTGTCTATCTATCTATCCATCCATCCATCTATATATCTATCTATGTATCTATTTACCTATCCATCTACCTACCTGTATCACAGACACCTCCCATGTAATATAAAAGGTAGACATCCGTCCTCTCCAGTGGCTACACCTATGACGCTACTGACCTGTCTGTCCTCCGAGACACAATTGACCATGCTAAGGTGATAACCAATCACTTCGTTTGCTCGTTTTTACTACACTCAAAGCAGACAAGCGGCACGGTTTTCCATGACTAGGTGGCCAAGGCACAAAAACAGTAAACAAGATTTTAAAATTCTCCTTTCAAAAGATTGCAGAAAGAACTTGCAACAATTATAGAAAGGCAAAGTACCAACACTGCAATAAGCAGTTTTGTAATCCTCAGACAGTCAACGCGCTTAGGTCCACTACCTTCCGGTTATGACTCGGGGGTCAACACTTCATGTCCAAAAAATGAGCAAGATGTGTCTCATAGCGCTTTCCCCTCTTCAGTCAAACTCAAAGTTCAGATCCCAGGGAATTGATGTTTTAACCCCTTCAGCAGCGTTGGAAAGAAATCGGCGCAAAGCGCTGGTCAGAAATCGAAAGAAATACTGGATTATTAGCCGTTACCTGGCAAACAAATGGTATTGTCCTTATGAAACTGTTGTGACTTAAATGTTGAATCCAGTTACTGGCAAACAAATATATTGTCCTTTTGAAGCTATTGGAGAGTTTTAATCGTCGAATTCCATTACCTGACAAACAAAAGGTATTGTACATTTGAAGCTAAGGTTGAATTTATTCGTTGAATTCCTCACTTGCAGAAAACAAAGTGATCAAAGAAAAAACACTTAAAGTAATGGGACGTAAAGTTACGAAATTACAAGAGAAAAGGAATTCTGAGGTTTACAGGTTCACTATTATATGTACCTGTTCATATACCCACCGGGTATAATGCTTGTATATGAAAAAGTGACACATTATAATTTCACTCCTCATGGAGTGGACCTAAGCGCAATACA
>JADBJO010031679.1:10000-16499 GCA_016801955.1 Conus betulinus | reverse complement strand
CCCCCCCCCCCCCCCCCCACCACCCCCCACCCCCCCCCCCTCCACCCCCCGGTTAATGGTTCGTCGAACACAGAAAATAAAGCATTCCACCTCAAACAACACTTTGGGTGGAAACATGGCCCATGTCACCAACCAATTAACAATATCGTGGGAGTTGCTGATTTGATTTAACAGTATTGGATAGAAACGGGAGGGGGCTTTGACGAGCTAGGTAGCCATGAGCGGACACTCTACTCACGCCCCATTTTAAAAAAACAAAAAAAAGGGTCCAGACACAATCAGTCTGCCAAAAGACTGTCTGAACTATCCAGTGGCAACACTGGCGGCTGTCACTGGTCGTGGACGTGGAGGCGCGATAAGCACTTCTGGTCATAAGAGGGGCGAGTGGTGGGGCCTGGTGGATGGTTGATCGAACAGGCCCACGAACACCACCGAAGGTGAATAGGCGCAGTGCAGAGTTCTCGGGGGGTTGCCTCTTGACAAATTGACATTGACCTGTTCCTATGGATTGCGTGGTACCAGGGCACGATGGTTTCGAACATTTGTCTTATAAGAAAAACAAAGCCCAGAATGTCACAACTACTATTGTCATATTATTCCAAAAGTGTTAGTATACATCTCGTATTATTTTTTAAGTATGTTCATCATCATCATCATCATCATGCATCATCAATCATCGTTCGTCGTGTCGGCAGCATCAACATTGTTACGTTTATTATCATATAATGATTATTAGTCAGTATTATATTATAAGGCGGCCCATATTACATGGCCCCATATTATCCGGCCTATTATCATTAAATTATAACATCATTAGTAATTATTATCATATCATAAACATATTCATTATATTATTATCGCTAGCGTTTATTATTACTATCATGATAATCATTATCATCATTAGTATTTTAACTCGCATTATAATTATCTACTCCACAGCAGCATCGTTTTCATTCAATTTCCTTTTTCTTTTCGGCCGCCCAATTTGAGTAGATGGGTAATTGTTCCGTTCTTCGTTTTCATCATCTGATGAATGGTGTCTATCTTGCGGCTGAAGAGGACAGAAGAGAGGCCGAAACGTGTATTCTTGCTGTCTTGTAATTTCTTTTCCCTTTTGTCTGGCGGAAATAAGCAACAATATATTTTTTTTTGTCTTTTTAAAGCTGGGTTACTGTTATGAAAATAAAGGCCCAGGTTACTGAAAAACAACTTCCACATTTTCACCATTGTTAAGCACATGTAGGGAAGGTACATGAGAAACGAGACACTTGGTTGTTTGTGTAACTTTAATCTTTAGTTTCCATAAGACACCGTACTGCAAACATGTGGTCAAGTGTTTCAGCACTCAGTATAGCACATCCGTGGCGAAGTGGTTTAACATCGCGGACTCCCGGTTGGGAGGTTCGTGGGTTCGATTCCCATAGAAATCATGTGGGAGATTTTTCTGCCCCGGCCGGGTTTCTACCAAGAGCTGAATTTGTACGGGGCTCAGCTGGGGAAGACTGGGGACCCATAATCAAGTTTTCGCATCCACTTTCATGGATGCGTCTCTGACAGTGTGCTCAAATTCAGAGCCAACACTGCGGGGTGTCGTATCTCTCGGGCCGATTGACACTGGGATACAATATGAAAGTAAAGTAAAGTAGAGTACAGCCTTATCATGCAGTTAAGACCGGAATGGAAATCATTCTCACGATCAGTCTCTAAAAATTAAAAAAAAAGGGGGGGGGGGTTGTTGTCTAAAAGTCCCGTGTTCGTTTATTCCCTGCTCTCATGCTGATCTGAGTTTCGATGTCCTCTCCTCCTCTATGGCCTTGGTTTGATTCGGAGTCACCAGTAAATCGGCAAATTGATGGAGGCTGTCGTTGGACGGACATGGTGGCGCCCTCCGAAGGGAGAGGAGCTCACATTCTTGCCGCTTCCGCGACCTAAGCAATTACTGTCGTTAGGATGGGGCTTAGTAGGGGGTTTGTCCTGCGTATGTGGAATAAGAACAGGCGCACACAGAACATCGAAGTGGACTCCGTCAGCAGGACAGGTCTCCTACTGTGGGTTGCCTCTTGAAGGCTTGTGACATTGATTGCTCCCATGTGGAATGCCGGTGCAAGGGGCTGTGCTGTGGGGCGGGGGGGACGGGGACGGGGACGGGGAGGGGGGTGGAGGGGAGGGGGGGGGTGGAGGGGGGGGGAGGGGGGGAAGGGTTGGAATGCGAGTGGCTTGGGGGTAATGCCACCGAAATAGTATAGAAGATGGGACAGAAAAAAGGGAGGAAAAATTTTTTTTAATATATATATTAAACTTAGGGAAATCATGCATGATATCTTGTTTTCTGAATAAACGCGTGTAAATGGTGTAGAGTACACTGCAGCTAGTTTGGGGGGGGGGGGGGGGGGGGGGGGGGGGGGCGGGGGGGGGGGTACATCCCCGGGCCTATCCGACCTCATCAAAACATTGGAAATCATTAGAAACGCACATTTCCAACCTCCACACGTAGCTTCGCATGAGCGTACACATCCTTACTGACATTTAGATCCATACATAAACTATACACGCACACACGCACGCACACACACATACAACAACCACAAACACCACACACACACACAACACACACACACACACACACAGAGGTCATACGAAAGTCATGACAGGTCATACCTAAACGGTAGGTGGGGTCGGCTCGGGGGGGGGGGGGGGGGGGGGGGGGGGGCGATGAGGGGGAGGGGAGGGGGGGGGGGGGGTTCACAGATATGGTGGACGGAGCGAATGATGTGGAATGAAACGGTCGGTCGACGTAGGAGGATAACCTCGTACTGAGGGAGGTTCGGGATATTGGTTCTGTACTGAGGGGGAGCGGGTGGGGAGGTGTGGGGGACGGGGGGGGGAGGGGGTTCGAAAACTAACAACGCTCTGATTTTCACATCTTGTGTACTGTATCCCTTTGGTCCCGTTTTGTGAACCCCCGCCCCTCCCCCCCCCCCCCCCCCCTCCCCATCCCCTCCCCCCCCCCCCCCCCCCCCCCCATCCCCCCCCCCCCCCCCCCCCTCAACCCTCCCCGTCCTCGTCCAACTTCTTCTTTCTCTTCTGCTGCTCCTTCGTCTTCTCTTTCTTCTTCTTCTATTTTGCTTCGTCTAGGTGATTACTTCTTTCTTCTTCTTTCTCTTCTTCTTCTTCTTCTTCTTCTTTTCTTCTTATTCTTCTATTTTACCTTCTCTTTGAGGTTCGTCTTCTGCTCTTCTTTTGCTCTACTTAGTAGTCTTCTTCTCCTACTTTGCTTCTTTTAGTCTTCTTTTCTTCTTTTGCCTACTTCGTGGTCTTCTCCTCCTCTTCTCCCTCCTCTCCTCTCGCCTCAGTTACTTCCCGCACTCCGTGAGAGTCTGTCCCAGGAGGTTACGTTACCACCTCCATTGGGACGCGGTCCCGTGCTCGTGGGGTTGCCTGATCCCAAGACCTAGGCCCACAAATGCAGTCAGTCTGGGAGCGGCTCCACCAGGGGTGCGCGGGTCGACGGTGTTGTGTGGCAGGAGGGGTCCCCGCAAATAGGTATGGGGTTTCTGGGGAGGAAAATGGGACACACACAAAGGGAACACAACACAATTAGGGGGGGGGGGTGTGGTGTGTGTTGTGTGTGTGTGTGTTGTGTGTGTGGTGTGTGGTGTTGTGTGTGTGTGTGTGTGTGGTGTGTGTGTGGGAGAGAGAGAGATGAGAGAGTGAGAAGAGAGAGAGAGAGGAGACAGACAGACACACAGACACACAGACAGAATAGACAAAGATTAAACAGACGAACAGACAGAAAGGACAGGCAGACAGACAACAAAAAAGACAACAAATACACAGACAGACGAAAAAAAACAAAACAGCAGAGACAGAAAGAGACAGACAGAAGAAACAGAGAAACAAAGACACGGATACCGAGGACAGCAAGACAGGACAGACACAAAGACAGACAGACAGGCAGAGACAGGCACAAGTAGTATCACACACAGAAAAAAAAACACACAAAGACAGAGATTCACACACATTTAAAACCAACAAACCCAAACCCGACTCGCTGGTGGTTTGAAATGGATATGCCGCCCGCGTTGGGGGCGTCGTGTTGCGGCGCGTTTGAATTAGGCTACCTATTTACTCTCTAGTTACCTATTTATTATTATTTATCTTGGTATCTATTTATCAATCAATCAAAAGTCCCTGAGAAGGGTTGAAGCAGCACAGGGTTAGGGGGTGGAGGGGACTTGGCCGACACTTGCCTGTACTTTTATTGTGATCCGAAGTTGAGGAAGGGAAACACGGGACAGAGGGGACGTTCATGATCCGTGTGATTTGGTGGATGGAATTAGGGTCAGTACAGACAGAGGTGGGTGGGGGGAGGCAGACATGACTGTTGAAGAAAAACCTGATCGATCACAAACACTGGGGGGCTGGGTAATAAGCCAGACAGGCTACTTGGGGAGGGGGGGGGGGGGGGGGGGAGGGGGGGGGGGAGGGGAGGCAAGGAGGAGAGGGGCTGGGGAGGGAGAAAATATGTGGAAACATGAACGCCGGGAACGGTGAGGAGAGAGAAGAGGCCCAAGATGACATTTTTCTTCTTTTTTTTTTCTTTCTTATCGCAATTTGGACACAGTGACACTGATATAATTGTTTAAACCTTTACAACATTGGCCTGAATTGATCATAATAATATACGATAACTCAAAACCAGTACTGAATGAAGGAAAATGAAAACAGACCTATGGTTTTCTCTGGTGTTTCGTTCTGACTAACGGATATTGGAATACCCCAAGGATGGATAACAGCTCCCCCATTATTTAATTTTGATTTTCAAATTCCATCTAATTATCAACGAACGTTGTCCAGTATTGCCCATGGCATACCTAGTAAGTCAATAAAAAATTCTCCTTAGAAAAGAAACCACCACCGACTGTGTTACATTTATCATGTCAATTAAATCTGTCGCGAGGAATCGACAGATCAAACCACAACAGCAGATTTGACGTGATGACAGCCGGACTCCATGCTGAACGTTTCCTGCAGAAAAATGGTCATTACAAGGATGATTTTGAACCACGGTCCTGTTCAAAAAAGGCTGACGACAGTGGGCCCTTACGCTTACAGCTGATCCTAAGCTAACAGCCACTGCACACTCCCTTGAGGATGTAGTCTACTCATTCTTTCCCACAGCCGCGCGTATGGCTCGTGCGGTCCACCACGCAGCCAGTTCCAGCTAGCGTGTGTATAGCTCAGTGGTTATAGAGCTGGACTCGCAATCTTGGTAATCCTGAGGGTTGCGGTTCGAATCTCCACCCGGCCATTTCGGGTACAGGGGGATGATTTTCCCTCGGAGGTTAACATTGCTTCTGACTCCATTTCCCATACAGTCCTTCGAATGGGACTATAAACCGAGGGATCCGTTGTGAACGCAACGCATAACATCTTGCACACACGTCAAATCCCATCACCAACTTCCGGAAGAGAAGGCCAGTTTGGCCGTTGGTATGGATGACACCATAGCATGCACCCTGCGTGAAAAACTGGAAGAAATGAAGACAGTAAGCAAAGGTGAACTGAACGATCTTGAACGATATTGACTGGTATGACACGGGACACAACTGAAGGATAGCACCAGCTGGCAGCTCATCAGTCGGCACTACCCACGTAGGCAGCAGGTTGTGGTAAAACGACGAGTGTGCGTTGTAAAGCGCTTAGAGCTTGGTCTGTAGCCGAGGAGGATAGGCGCTATATAAGTATTCATAATAATCATAGTCATGTGGACAACATTGCTTATAACAACTCCACCAACTGCAAAGGCCCATATCAAGGTTGTCACCTGGTTAAAATCAACTGTCCAGTCCGATCAAAACGAACAAACATGCACACCGCTTCTCTTCAAAACAGATGTTCTATTTATAACCTTTTTTCTAAAATCATTAGCATTCATCATCGCAAATGAGAGACAATTATATAGAAGAACCAACCAACTTTTTTCGGTCTTCACGGATTTCTGTGGTTGTTGTGTTGCTGTTGCTGCGGTAGGGGTAGCAGCAGAGAGAGAGAGAGAGAGAGAGAGGAGAGGGAGAGAGGGAGAGAGAGAGAGAGAGAGAGAGAGAGAGAGAGAGGGGTGTGTTGTGTGTATGGAGGGTGTGTTGTGTGTGGTGGTGTGTGATGTGTGTGTGTGTGTGTGTGTGTGTGCGTGTGCGCGCGCGCGCGTGCGTGCACATGCGTCTATGTATGCGTGCATGCATGCATTCAGCGGTTGCGTGCATATGTGTGTGTCGTGTGGTGGGGGACGGGGGGAGAGGGGGAGCGGGCGCATGCCAGCAAAGTGTGTGTGTGCATATGTATGTGTCTGTTTGCATGTTTGTGTGTGCATGTGTGCGTATGTACCTGCCTGCATGCTGCGAGCGTGGTGTGTGTTGTGGTGTGGTGTGGTGTGTGTGTGTGTGTGTGTGTGTGTGTGTGTGTGTGTGCTTTGTGTGTGTGTAAGAGAGACAGACAGACA
>JADBJO010031679.1:0-5000 GCA_016801955.1 Conus betulinus | reverse complement strand
TGTTTATGTACAAAACACTGCATCTTTCACATTGTCTGCATCATCATCATCAAAAAGTATTATTATTATTATTATATTATTATATATTATCATCATCATCATCATCATCATCATCTTGATCATCTTCATCATTCTTGATGTAACTACTGCAACTGTTTTTCTCATTCTTTTCCCTACCTTTCTTCTAACTCTGTTAGTAGTAGAGTAGTAGTAGTAGTAGTAGTAGTAGTAGTAGTAGTAGTAGTAGTTAGTAGTAGTAGTGGTGGTGGTGGTAGTAGTAGTAGGAGGAGGAGCAGCAGTAGTAGTAGTAGTAGTAGTAGTAGTAGTAGTAGTAGTAGTAGTAGTAGCAGCAGTAGCAGCAGCAGTAGTAGTAGTAGTAGCAGTAGTAGTAGTAGCAGTAGTAGCAGTAGCAGCAGCAGCAGCAGCAGCAGTGGTAGTGGTAGTAGTAGTAGTAGTAGCAGTAGTAGTAGTAGTAGTGGTAGTAGTAGTGGTGGTGGGGTGGTGGTGTGGTGGTGGTGGTGGTGGTGGTTGTAGTGGTAGTGAATCATCATCGTTATTATTATTATCATTAGCATTAGCATTATTATAATTATTATTATTATTATTATTATTACTATCATCATCATTATTATTATTATCATAACTGTATTCCACTCCTCACACACACACACACACACACACACACACACACACACACACACACACACACTTCTAGTCTTCCCCTCTCACTGTCTTGTGAAACTGTAATTTCTCACGGCCTCTTCAGCAGCCCCAACAGAGATGAGTGAACAGAAACCACAGTAAGTTGTGAAGGTAGGGCAGAGCGGCATGGGGGTGAACGGGTGGAAGGGGGATGGGGCGTTCTGTTCAACATGTGTGTTCTATAAAAGGTTTCAGAATAGGAAGCATGACTCTTAAACTGTCCATTTATGTATGTTGTTGTTTTTTTTTTGTTTGTTTGTTTGTTTGGTTTTTGTTTGTTTGTTTTTTTCTGGTGTGAAGGTGATCAACAAGCTGCAAGGAAGTCTTCAGGTCAGGACATGTTTCATGTTAGAGAGAGAGAGAGAGAGAGAGAAGAGAGAGAGAGAGAGAGAGAGAGAGAGAGAGAGAGAGAGAGAGAGGAGAGAGAGAGAGAGAGAGAGAGGAGAGAGAGCGAGAGAGAGAGAGAGACACAGAGAGAGAGAGAGAGAGAGAGAGAGAGAGAGAGAGAGAGAGAGTGTGTGTGTGTGTGTGTGTGTGTGTGTGTGTGTGTGTGTGTGTTGGTGGTGGTAGTGGTTCTGGTGGTGATGGTAGCATAGATGTGTGTGTTTTGCGTGTGAATGCGAGTTTCTGTGTGTATGTGCTTCTGCTTTGTGTGTGTGTGTGTGTGTGTGTGTGTGTGTGTGTGTGTGTGTGTGTGTGTGTGTTTGTGTGTGTGTGTGTGTGTGTGTGTGTGTGTGTGTGTGTGTTACTGAAAGTGTATTTCCCTATGTCTTCCCCCACCCCCCTCCATCTCCAAATTCCACTGCACCCTTCCTACCACTCTTCTCCTCCAATCCCTCTTCCCCCGTTTCCTCCTCCCACCTCATTCTCCACCCCACTGTCCCCTCTTCACTTTTCTCTTCTTTTTTTTTTCTACTATCAACACTTCCTGCACTCTTTGTTTTGAAAAGCAAATTGCTGTTCAACATACATGCACATACACTGAATGAGGCTTTCTTCAGCAAAGAATCATGTTTGCATTGACATTGCTACATGCACATACACTGAATGAGGCTTCCTTCAGCAAAGAATCATGTTTGCATTGACACTGCTATAAAATCAAGTCTGCACTTCATTGATACTAATACACTGGTCATAAAATGTCCCATGTGGCATAAATTGATTTTTGTTGTTATTGTTGTTGTTGTCTCTTGTAACAAAAGTCATGTCTAAAAGGGATGGGTTTGAGAATCATTAACCAAAAAAAAAAAAAAAAAAAGCATCTGAAATAAGGGTAGCTTTTATCATAATAACAGAAATGAATATAACTGAAAGTAGTTACAAGTAAAAAAATTTGCCAGCTTTCCTTCCAATACAAATATTGATTTCTAAGAATACATTTTGAGTTGTGTCTGAATCACTGTGGAAGGGAGACAAACTAACTATCGGTGCAGTGATTTCACTATACTCCTATGTCATGCGTGTAATCAGTTTGGGCAGGTTACTCTGCATGCAGATGGAGAGACTCTTTTGTCCTTTTTCATTCACAGGTGCGGTGGAAGGGGGGGGGGGGGGGGGGGGAAAGAAGGGGGGGGGGGGGTGCATCAAGAATCTTCAGTGTTTTAAACTGACATATCATCATGGAAAAGTGACTTTTTTTCCTTTTTTTTTTTTTGGGGGGGGGGGGGGGGGGGGGGTCGAATTTCAATCAAATTTTGTTTTTTTTAAAAGGAAGAAACATAAGTTACAGTACACCAATACATACTTTCTAGCCTGTACTTGTCATGACCATACTGTGTTTAAAAAAAAAAAAAGTCACCAAAAAGTTGTTGCCAAGTGCCAACAATTTTTTGCTGACAATTTTTGTGTCAATGACATTTCAATGCAGGTCAAAATTGAAAATGGGCTGTTACATGCTGTCACACAGCTCAGACTAGTTGCTTTCAGAGGACTCACCAACTCAACCTAAGCATGCTGGTGCCATAAGAAAAAAAAATTGTTGATTGAAGTTTTCATGTGGGCATTATTTCTTCAATAGGGTCAGGTAAACGTGTACATGAATTTTGACCTTTTTTCAAAGTTTCACTTAAAAACTAGCATCAGACCCTCCCTATCCTCAGTTTTAAAAACCCCCATTTAATAAAGCTAGATAAAGTGATAGGACCTTATTAGTGTTCCAGTGCTTTGTTACCCTTTTCACTATTACTCTTATTTACTTATTCTTTTTTTTTTTTTTTTAGTTAATGTTTTCTTTTATTAAAAGAATAAAACATGATTCTGTCTTCACTTTTGTTTTCCTTACTGAGTTTGGTATTTAAGGAGCTGCTCTTTATCCAGAATGTAGATTAAACACAGTTGTACATGTGTGTGTGTATGTGTGTGTATGTGTGTGTGTGTGTATGTGTGTGTTCCCTCTTCCCCATCTCCTTCTCATTCTTTTGCCCCTCCCATGCTTACACACACACACACACACACACACACACACACACAGAGTGTTCTCTGCTTCCCCTCCACTCCTCACACACACACACACACACACACACACACCACACACACACACACACACACACACACACACCACACACGCACACACACCACACACACACACACACACACACACATTCGGATATAATAATTGAGAGTTTAAGTCAAATCAAATCCAGATCAATTACGTCTTTGATGTTTAAGATTCGTCTAAATGCTCTCAAAACAAAATTTGTAAAGATATTATTTGTGTTTGTGGGAGTCAAATTTCTACGAATCATCTGCTTCTGCACTGTCCTGCCATCAAAGCTCAAATGCTCAAAAATGGAGGCACTGCGCTCAACCATCGAAATCCGATAACATTACAGAAAATAGTTAATGACCTAGATCTTCTTGTTTTCAGAAACTTTGCATTCTAGTTTCTGTTGGTATTTTTCTTTGATAGTTGTTGGTAATGTTGAGATTATTTGTGTTTGCAGAGCCCCAAAACTTAAGTATGGCATTGATGTTACATTTACTCAAAAACTCTTAACACTTTAAAGAATCTCCCCTATGCATTTTTTTTTTTTTTTGGTCTAATGTCACTTGAGGGTGAAGAGACGTTAAATCAAAGTACTACTACCACCACACACACAACACACACACACACACACACACACACACACACACACACACACACACACACACACACACACACACACACATACACACACACACACACACACACACACACACACACACACACACACACACACACACACACACACACAGTGTCTTTGCTCCCCCCCCACTCCTCACACACACACACCACACAACACACACACACACACACACACACACACACACACACACACACACACACACACACACACACACACACACACACACACACACACACACACACACACACACACACACTAACGTGTGTATGTGGCGAAAAATATCTCGCCGTTTCATGTTATTTTTCTTTGCCAGCAGTTGAAAAAACATTTGCCTAGTTGGCTCTCAGACATTGAGCCATCCCGCTCATCTTTCGAAAAGTTACTTTCGAATTATTTACAAATATTTGACATTGTACAGGGACTGTATAAGAGTCCCATTGGTAACTTGATCTGATGATTCCTTGTATTTACTAATTTAAACACACCTGCATATACAGTATTACTTAAGTATTTTCTCTCTCACGCAGATACACACTCACACATGTACACACACACAGCATGCGCGCACACACACACACACACACACACACACACACACACACACACACACACACACACACACGTACGTACACACACACACACACACACACACACACACACACACACACACACACACACACACACACACACACACACACACACACACTTGGCTTTTTTTTTTTCTTTAAAAGTAGAGCCTCAATCGCTCTTATACTACTATACTATACTACTATACTATACTATACTATACTATACTATACTATACTATACTATCCTATCCTATCCTATCCTATACTATACTATATATACTATACTATACTGAACACTGAACAGAGCTAACGTTTGGAATCTACTCACCGATGTACTGTGGGCAGATGGTACGTTAGGACGATTCTTGAACGATCTGTCTGAATACGATCGTCTGCTAACATGGAAAACCCTGGACACGGGACAAATCATGGCTATTAATAGTAACTGTACACAACAGCGTGTTGCATGGCTTGGTGAAATGCCTAATCATTATATTCGTAACAGTAACCTCCCCTGATCGTGACGTATGCGTTCCTTTCTCAGGACCTTTGACCTTTTTCTGCCGTACTAGTCAACCCATGACGCCATTTTTTAAACGTGTGT
>JADBJO010031678.1:0-16500 GCA_016801955.1 Conus betulinus | reverse complement strand
AATCGGCAAGGGAGTTAACAGCTCGCGTTCAGCGACTTCGATCGTCACACAACAGAACATTCACTAATTAGTATGGAGCATGTTTGATGAAAAGAATTTTGTCTAAATTTATTGAAAAAAAGTGTGTGTGTGGTGTGTGTGTGTGGTGTGTGTGGTGTGGTGTGTGTGTGTGTGTGTGTGTGTGTGGTGTGGTGTGGTGTGGTGTGTGTGTGTGTGTGTGTGTGTGTGTGTGTGTGTGTGTGAAAGGTGATACGTGCTTGTTTCTCAGTTACATCTCTCTCTCTCTCTCTCTCTCTCTCTCTCTCTCTCTCTCTCTCTCTGTTATTTACAATAGTCCCTGTTGCTCATTTGTTTTGCATGTGTGGTTGTTTGATCACCTTGAATTTTTTTTTTCCATATACAATATCAGTTTGCAGTTTTGAGGAAACTATATTTAAACACTACACTGCCAAATGATTGCAACTCCTCCCCCTCCCTTCCTCTTCCCAGACAAAAAACCCCCAAACAAACAAACAAAACAAAACAAACAAAAGAGAAGTAATGAACCTCGATATTCTGGCCATCCTCAGAATTGAATAAACAACAGAAATGAAGTGGGGGAAAACAAATGCAAAATGAAAATGACCAGATGGTGATGGGCTAGGGATGGGAGAAAGAGGAGGGGAACAGGAGAGATGGGATGAAAAAAGTGACTCTGAAATATCAATATATCAAAACCTTCACTGCATTGGGTGTTATGTTTAATATTGAAAGTAACAAGAACTATAACTCTATGTGAAAGTTTAGAAAGAGTGGGGAAACTATATGAAAGTCTAATGCATGGGTAAAGAGAATGCGCAGAAGGCCAACAGTTGCATGTCATGACAGTCTATAACGGTCAATGATCAGAGCGTTCCTTCAGTAAACAACGTTTGGAGTTTACACATGTGTGTTAGCGTCGTTGTTGCGTGCCAACATTAGTTATTCTAGACACATCATTTTCTGGCGACGAGGATACAAAGGTATGGCAAAATTACCGAGTTTTCCGTCATTCAGTGTACACGCAGACGAGCAGTCAGTTGGCTCAAGATGGAGAAAAGCGGCTAGATAGATTCGAGAATCATTTGCGTGCTCTTGACATTAAAGACGACAAAAAGAAGACGGCCATGCTCTTATATTATGTTGGAGAAAAAGTTTATGATATATTTGATAGCTTTACTGACCAACGAAAGGGACTTGGTGCAGTCAGACAAACTACAGATGGAAATGTTCCACATGAACTCGGTGTTGCCAAAAAAAAAAAAAAAACATTGACTGAATTATCAAAGAAAACACTACTACTTACGAAATTTTCAAATTTCGGCAGGCTTCTCAGAACTCTGGAGAAACAACTGATTCGTTTTACACATGTTTGCGCACATTGGCAAGTACTTGTGAATTCCATGATGCTGATAAAGAAATCATTCTCAGATTTTACAAGGATGTACGTCTTCCAGAATAAGAAGAAAAGCCTAGAAAGACAATTACACATTGAAGCAAGTGTTAGACGAGACCAAAGCGCTCGAGTTGTCTTAATCAAGAGCTTCAGTGATGGAAGGAAAAGTGTAGATCTAAATGCTGTGTCCAGCCGCAGATCTAGCGGTGACAATTCCAAAACGCACAGACAGCAGCAATGATTCTGATGCTAGTGGTTGTGGTGCACATGGCCGTGGAAACTTTCACAATGTGGTCACAAGGTCAACAGAGGCAGATCTACTCATCGTGGGCGTGGGCGAGAGACAACACACAATCCGAGGATCTTCTCGTCACCCTGGTTCTCATCGTGGTGGTTTCACAAGACATAGTGACACTAACTCTTGTCATCACTGTGGTGGCCCATCTATGCATGCTTCTTGTCTAGCGAAGGGGAAGGAGTGCAGACGATGTCATAAGATGAATCATTTCACCTGTGTTTGTATCTCCAAACCAGAGGTAAGGCGGATTAACTCTTTTATGTGCGAGCATGGACAAGAGTATGGATCTTCAGAGTCAAGTGATGAATCTGTGTTCAATGTCAGTGACAGACATACATCAAAAACTCCAGTAATCACTGCAAGCATTGTAAAAGCCAAAGCGAATTTTTTTTATCGACACTGGAGCGAGTGTGAACGTTTTGAGTGGGACATGTTTATGATAGCTTAGTGTCAAAACCAAGTTGCAGAGTCCATCTCCTCTGATTTATGCTTATGGCTCAGAAGACCCTCTTACTGTGCGTAGATTATTCACCACTAACATTGAATACAAAGACAAACATGCAAACGCAGGTTTTTATGTTGTGAACACAAGCAGACTTCAGTTTCAGTCTCACAATCTTCTTAGTGCAGACACTGCACAAGCTCTGAACATTGTTCATTTTGCCTTTTCGTCTTCTGCCTCCACATCCATTCCAGATAAGTTTCCTTCACTCTTTGATGGAGAAATGGGAGAGATTGATGGGGGTACAGTCAGATTACACACTGACACTAAAGTTCAGCCTGTAGCACACAACGTCTATGGCATATCCTTTTTCATGTATGCAAAGATGTAGAAGCGGAGCTAGAGTGTTTAGAGAAGTTAGATGTGATCAAGAAAGTCACTGGTCCTACTCCATGGATTAGTCCTGTGGTGGTGGTACCCAAGAAGATTAAAGGAGTCAGAGCTAGTGTATTGAAATGTGTGAAGCAAACAGGGCAATAGGGAGAGAAAAGCACCCAGTGCCAACTGTGGATGATCTGATTGCTGATCTTATTTCTTCAACAGTTTTCAGCAAGTTAGACTCAACAAACGCATATCATCAACTTGAACTGGAAGAATCAAGTCGCAATATTACCACATTTTCAGCACATGCAGGATTGCGCCGATACAAAAGACTTCTGTTTGGTTTTTAATGCTGCATTGGAAATATTTCAGAAGACCATTGCGGATCTTTTCAGTGACATTCCAGGTGCTAGAAATTTGTCTGATGACATCATAGTGCATGGCAAGACGCAAGCTGAGCATGATGAAAACTGAGAAGAACTCTGAAGTGACTTCAGGAAAAAGGAGCAAAAACTGAACAAAGAAAAATGCAAGTTTTCTGTCAACAAACTCACTTTCTTTGGACATGTGTTCAGTGATAAAGGAATCTCCGCAGATCCTAAAAAAATCAAATCCATTATTGGCACTGACACACCCAAGAATGTTGCAGAAGTACAATCATTTTTGGGTATGACCCAGTATGTGTCCTGCTTCATTCCTCAATGGATACAAGGATTTTTGACAAATCAGGTACAGCTTGTAAGAGTAGGTGGTGAAAGATCAAATAAAGCCAAGGTTCTAAGTGGTATACCTCAGGGTAGCATCTTGGGCCCAATATTATTCACAGAGTTTATAAACGACTTGTCATTATCACCTGTAAAATATTTGCTGATGATACAAAACTATACGATAACACTTCACAATTCTCAGATTTACAAAACTATCTTTATAAACTCCAAAATTGGTCAGATGTATGGAATCTGTATTTCAGTATCTCTAAATGTGGTGTGCTACATATTGGAAAAAAAAAAAACAAGCAAGAACATGCTTATTATATGAGACAAAATGGCAGCTTACAGCAGATAAAGACCCTAAAAGAAAAAGATTTGGGAGTAACTTTCAATAGCATGTTGTCTTTTGATCTACATATTGGCAAAGTAGTTAATAAAACCAATCAAATGTTGGGAGTCATACTCATAGGGAGAAGTTTCTCTTACTTAGATAAGGAGGTATTCCTAAAACTCTATAAATCTTTTGTGAGACCTCATTTGGAATATGCCAATGTGATTTGGTGCCCATACTTGAAAAGACAGTCATGACAAATAGAAAGAGTTCAAAGATGTGCTACAAAGCTGTTAAAAGAAATGCAAAGATAAGTCTTATGCAGAAAGATTACAATATTTGAATATACATTCACTAAAAGGCAGAAGGACAAGAGGTGACCTTATACAGACTTATAAAATATTCAATGGATTTGATGATGTTTGTTGACTCACTGTTTTCTCTTTCACAACATAATATCACAAGAAATGCAGAAGGAAAGTTATTTATTCAGCACTGTCGTACTAACAAAAGAAAATTTCTTTTTCACTCAGAGTTGCCCCTTAGTTTATAGAATGAACTCCCTACTAACATAAATTTGCTGAAGACACTAACAAGTTCAAGAATCTTTTGGATGTATTTCTATTCCAAAGTATAAGGAACTTTTCAATCGTTTTGATGATTAAAATTCCTTATTAGGCATAGTGTAACAAAATGACAATTGCGCATTCAACACCTGTACTTTAAACAAAAAAGTATTTGACAGAGAGAGGGGACGTACATAGGCCGCGAGGCCTAGGCTTTTCAGCCAGTCCCTATTACTGCTACTACTACTACACAGCACGCAACACTTACTGAACCTCTGCGTCAACTGACAAAGCAAGATGTCACCTGGAAATGGTCTGAAGTTGAACAGCAAGCTTACAGCAACCTGAAAGAAGCATTGACAGGAGCAAAAGTCATGACATACTTCAATCCAAACAAGTCAACAGAAATCATTGTAGATGCTAGTTCTGTTGGTCTCAGAGCGATCTTCACTCAAGAAGACAAGATTGTCAGTTATCAGGATCAGGATCAGGATCAGGATCGGGGGCGTTGTATTAAAAACACCTATTTAGGCTTTTATGCCCCATCTATTTTTGGTATCTTATTGGTCCAGTCATTGACTACTAGCTCAGTCTTCTTTAACCATCAAAGTCATACCTAATTTTAATGATTAATTCATGTTTATCTATAAGGTTCTTGAATGTATTTGTACTTGGTGCACGTTTGATGTTTGTTGTTAATTTATTCCAATAATTGGTTACTCTGTTAGTAAATGCAAATTTTCACAAATTAATTCTGGAACAAGTTGTGCAAGTCGTGCATTGACAGAAGTCGAACGACGCTACTCGCAGACTAAACAGGAGATGCTAGCTGTAGTGAATGGAGTTGAGCACTACCATCTGTATCTTTTCGGCTCAACATTCACTGTTGTAATGGACCATAAACCACTCTTGGGAATTCTGAAAAGCCAAAAGCCAGCTACAGCAAGAACTGAACGTTTGACATCTTCATCTTATGCCATACGAGTTTGATCTTCAGTATCGTCCAGGAAAAAATGACAGAAATCCAGCAGATTTCATCAGTAGACTCCCGCACACTCGAGAGAGACAATGCAAGCAAAGCTTACATCAAGTTCGTCACCAAGAATGCAGTTCCCAAAGCAATGACTTTCGAAGAAGTTCGAACTGCTAGGTAACAGGATTCCCAGTTCCAGAAACTGAAGATGGCAGTTGAAACAAACAGGTGGAAAGATTCTGACCTCCCTTTTTTTTCCCGTTTCAAGGATGAACTGTCTGTCTATGATGATGTCATTCTTCATGATCATTGAATTGTGGTCCCCCTTTTTTGCAACAGAAAGTTGTTGACATTGCTCATCATACACATCAGGGGATAGTCAAGACCAAACAACTCATCAGAGAGAAGGTGTGGTTTCCAGGAATAGACAAATTAGTGGAAGAGATGGTGAAGAAATGCATTCCATGTCAAGCCTCATACCCTGGTCACTTATAGTGTGAACTTCTGTGTCCAACACTACTTCCTTCTGAACCCTGATCTGAAATCACAGTTGATTTTGCAGGCCCATTTCCTTCTGATCACTACGTGCTAGTTGCCATCAATCAGCATAGCAGATACCCTGAAGTTGAGGTGATTCCTTCAACATCAGCAAGAGTCGTCATTTCACGTCTTAGTGATATATTTGCATGTCACTCTGTCAAGGTTTTCCCAAAGTTGTCAAGACTGACAATGGTCCCCCATTCCAAAGTTCAGATTTTCAGGACTTCGCAAAACGGTCAGGTTTTCACCATAGGAAAATTACTCCATTATGGCCAGAAGCAAATGGTGAAGCAGAGCGTTTCATGAGAACGTTGAACATGTATGTTCGAGCTGCCACAGCTGAAGGCAAAGAGTGGAGAATGGAACTTCCTGATTTTCTTCGTCAGTACAGAGCTACGCCACATGGCGCAAGAGACATATCCCCATTTGAAGCTCTGACCGGAACGAAGATGGACATTGGTATTCCTGCAGTTCTCAATTCTCCTATCATGCCAGTTCACTCACTTCTAGCTCACAGTGATGCTGTCAGCAAAACGAAGATGAAAAATTATGCTGATCAAAGACGACACACAAGAGAGTCAGGCATTAGGTCAGGTGACCATGTCCTTGTGAAGCAACGGAAAAGAAAACAAACTGACCCCATTGTATGATCCCCATCCCTACACTGTTGTGAAGAAATGTAGTATGATTGTTGCAAGACAAGGCAATCATTTCGTCACACGAAATTCTTCATTCTTCAAACCAGTGCAGATTGACATTCCTTCTGAAGAATAAGAGAAGAAGAAGAAGTTGAGGCAGATCATCAGTTTGATTTTCAACCAGAGACAAAGAATCAAACACCATCAGTTTTTCAGTCAGAGACAGTGACTCAAACACCATCAGTCTCACCACCATCAAGGTCAAAAGAGATGCCTACTCCAAGATCTTCACCAGTTCCTGAATCACCCATAGATGTGTCTCTACAGCAAAGCCGATTCACAGAACCAGCTCAGGCACAATCAGATCGGAGAACTCCAAGAAGAAGTTCTCAAAGATCTGTGGTGTTGCCGAAGAAATTCAAGGACTTCATCATGAAATAAACGTTTTGCATGCTGCTGTTTAAATTCCTGTTTACAGCAACAAGAACACTGACGCTGCTTCTTTCAAAGCATGTTTTATGTTCCATTCAGTTAAATTCAATTTTAAATTTGATGTTAACAGTGTGGATAAAAAAAGAATATTTCAGGAGTTTCATTTTAAAATATCATCAAAGCTTTTACTAATATAGTATGTAAGATAATTGCTAATATAGTTGGACTTGAGTTATAAACTCAGACTCATTTTAATCTAAAGAAATGGACTTGAATTCAACCAAAGGAATCTCCAACTGTTTCACTGTGACATTTGGTATGAATTGTCAGCGTGAATAGTTACTGAGTTAATAATTTGGATTATGAACAGATTAATTATGCTCCTAAAATATATGCAAGTTGCACGTCAACTTTATGATTGATTACAGAATTCATGTTACATCTGTTGCAAATAATATTAATACTAAATTTACAACTAAATTGGGGAGGGTTGTTATGTTTAATATTGAAAGTAGCAAGAACTATAACTCTACGTGAAAAACTAATGCATGGTTAAAGAGAATGCGCAGAAGGCCAACAGTTGCATGTCCAGATATAATGGTCAACGATCAGAGCGTTCCTTTAGTAAACATCGTTTGGAGTTTACAACATGTGTGTTAGTGTCGTCGTTGTGTGCCAACATTAGTTGTTCTAACACATCATTGGGATTCAGTTTCCTTTAAGAGGCACACAATTTCTTTCAAGAGGCATGTAGTTTCTTGCAAGAGCTCTAGAATGTCCATGAAGTTGTTGATCAGCAACCATCTTTTAGAGAAGTCTGTGGTGGTCAGAAAGTTGTCGATCAGGGAGAGAGGGGAGAAAAGGTAGCAACAAAAAGCCTTTTTACTTTAAATGTAAAATGTCTGTCTGAAAGGCACAGCTCCAAGCAGGAATGTGGAGCTAATGTAAAGCATTCTGGATCTGCGAGAAAAAAAAAACAAACTGCATTCTGTAGGCTTGTATACTTTCAGCTGACATAAAACTGGGATTCTGTTCTGTGCTATTGGGCATATATATTCGTTTAACCAAGTGACGTGAAACTGAGATTCTGTATAGTGCCACTGGATATGTATCCAATTAAACTGTCATAAAACTGGAATTCTGTGTAGTGCCACTGGGCTTGTATCCATTAAACTGACATAAAACTAGGATTCTGTATGCTGACTAGTCAGATGTTGACATGGGATGATATGATTTATTTCTAAGAAAATTGAATTTTTGCAAGAGAAGACAACAAGGAAAGAAAAAGGAAGCATGAAAAAAAAATGGACATGTAAATCAAACAAGCATGTTCCATTCCCCCCTCCTCCTCCTCTCCCCACCCATCATCTTCTCCTCCTGTGGTTCCTTCCTCCCATTGTTTTAATATAACAAGGATGTAAGGAAAAAAGGAACAGTAAAGAATGTGCATGTTAATTATTAAACAAGAGGGGTAAGGAAAGTAAAACATGTGCATTTTGGTAACAAAAGAGAAGGGTAAGGACAGTGAAGAATGCACATACATAAAAAAAAACAACAAAGAAAAATGGTAAGGAAAATAAAGAATGTGCATTTTAATAGTAAATAAGAAGGGTAACTCTTGCTCCTATGATGAGACAATTATGTGCCTTTAACTTAACAAATAAAAAATGCTGCTTATATTGTCAATGTACCTGGCACTAATGCATACGCAAAGTGCACAGAGCAATCAAGGAGACATTCATTCTATGATCACAGGTTTTTTTTTTGTTTTTGACTGGGATGTGTTCCTTACAGCGCTTTCAGATTTTTTTTTTTTTTTTTTTTTTGTGTGTGTGTGTGGTGTTTTTCAATTTTTCTTCTTGTTGTTGTGAACTGTGGCAAGAGAGGGGAGGAAAGAACAGGGTGGAGTAAGGACAAAGAGGTTGTGTAGGGGCAGCGATGAAGGGAGTCCAGTAGCCATAGAACCCTTCCCTGTCACCCCCACCCCCACCCCATCCCTCACTACACCCCTACCCATTCCCATCCCAGTACACACACACACACACACACACACACACACACACACACACACACATGTCACATACACACAGAGGGAGAAGTCAGTAGGTGGTGTCATGTGTATGCTGTCTCAGAGCAGCCAGCACTGGACACCCCCAAAGTGATGCAGCACCAATGCTGTGTCTCCTATGAAGAGTCGCCTCATGATGCTTTATTACAGACTGCAGATCAAGATTGCAGTGGACCAGATACAGGTGTGGCCGAGTATTGGAGAGCTGGAATGAGTGACTTAGGAATATTTGCCTCAGAGAGGACAGGGAAAGAGGAGACAAAAAAACACAGAAGCAGGCAACTTCTTATTCTGCGTACACAGGCTGATACTCCTGCGGACACCCATGTATAGCATAGAAAGGCAAGGATTAATCCCATCTACCCAACAGAGGGAGTGGAGTTTTGTGTGTATGACCGTTTTTTATCCCGCCATTAAGGCAACCATACTCCAACTTCGGGGAAGGTGCATGCTATGTGTAACTTGTCATTCATACCAACGGCCAAACTGGCCTCCTCTTCCAAAAGTTGGTGATGGGCTTTTACGTGTGTGCAAGATCTTATGTGTGCATTCACACATGGAACCTTGGTTTATAGTCTCATTCAAAGGACTGTATGGGAAATGGAGTCGGAACTAATGTTAACTCCGAGGGAAAAATCCCCCTGTACTGAAATGGCCCTGGCGGAGATTTGAACCCACAATCCCAAGATTACGAGTCCGGCACTCTACCACTGAGCTGTTCCGGCCCCCAGAAGCGGGTAACAAAATTCCCCAAACAAATAAAAGAAAATGATTGTCTCTCCACAGGCGGGCATTTGAAACAGCATGGCTCTGAAGCCACCCATAGAAGGTGTGCGCGTGTTACGAGGTCCTGATTGGAGAACTGACGACGACACAGATGGAGGTGAAGGTCATCTAGGTACAGTCCAAGCTCTGGCCAGTGACGGCTCTGTGCACGTTCTATGGGACATTGGTGAAGAGAGCACGAGCAGAGCTGGACAGGATGACAAATTCGACTTGAGGATATTCGACACTGCCACTGTGGGTAAGGGAAAGTTTGTGGGTTGTCTAGAATCTGAGGGAGGAAGTCAGTTAACCAGTGTCTGTTTTGTTTTTTAATGCCTTTCTGCAATGCTGTGCTTGCATACATGTGTGCTTTGTACATTTCTGTCTTCTTGCAGTCTTACTTTATTTCTATATATGGGCACACATACATCATGTGGTGTGTGTGTGTGTGTGTGTGTGTGTGTGTGTGTGTGTGTGTGTTTTGTGTGTGTGTGTGTGTGCAGTAAAGGTACAGCTTGAAATAATGTAAAATGAGGAACATATATGCAGTCCATTCTGCTATAAAATGAATCATTCATTGCGTACAGGATGCATATTTTCAGTTGCACACATCTCCGCTTTAAATGTTTGGAAAGCCTTTTAGAACAAGAGCAATGCAATGAATATATTGCCAGTAGATGTATCATTTTGTATCCCAAAAGAGGAGAACTTGGCTAAAGGGATATTCATTCAGCAAAATTTGACCAAAAACTAGTGGAAAAGACGATTCCAGAGTAAATGGCCAATCATAAAAACAAACCCCAGTAGGCTTGGACCAACCAAGCTGGAAGTTAAAAGTTTAATTGGTAACAATGGCTACAGGCCTTTTTCTGGTAAAAATTCTTTTAACTCTTGTTTGATTCGATAACAACAGCTGGAGTTGAATGTCGACCAAATGACCTCATACATGTACAGTCTCTCAAGATAACTGACCAGGCTATAGCAGCCATGATTTTGTGGTGATTGAGTAATCTGAATTTTGTCCATTTTAAATTGATTACTTTAATTACACAACTTTTCCAAAGAAAAAGTTACTGATGAATGTTGAACTTCAGGTGTCTTTTTTTTTTTTTTTTTTTTTTTTAAAAGAAGAATCGGCTGTCAGTCACATGCCTTTCTTTCCATTTAAGACCTGATGCATAAGAATGACTGTTTAAGTGCATCAGGAGTTCGTTACAGAAAGATTCCACCGTGCCGCTATCTCTTCCATAATTGTGTTTTTCACCATACTACCAACATCATCACACCATTGTCATCCCTTCACACTGTCACCACCACAACCACCACCACCACGTATCCTCATCCTCCTCTTTCCTGTTGATGTTGCCGTCAGGTGTGTTTCACGACAGTACGTGCTGTAAAGGCTGTGGGGAGGAGAACATTGCGGGGATACTGTGGCGATGCCAGCAATGTGTGGGCTGTGATCTCTGCTCCCTCTGCTATGCCAATGACAGGCATGAACTACGTCATCCATTTCTGCGTATTGACCTTCCCAACACTCCTGGGTAATATCATAGGGGTTTTACCATGGTTTAAAAACAAAATTTGTTTGTATCACATGACTTTCTGTCAACAGGGTTTTTACATTGTTTTTGTTGATTTTTATCACATGACTTTCTATTGATAGGGTTTTTATAGTGTTTTTGTTGATTTGTATCATATGACCCTCTATTAATTCAATGTTCATGTGTAATTGTTGTCGGTGGATTTGTTCCACAACAGAGGGGGGTACACATATCAGGATGGACACTTTGCTAGCCAGGAGTCTCCCCAGCCTTTTGTTGCCAGGCTTACTTTGTATGGTACAAGTGAGGTAATGTTGTTGGACTTGCTTTGTAGGGTACAAGTGATGTAATGTTGCCAGTCTTTGTAGGGTACAAGTTATGTAATGCTGCAAGTCTAGCTTTGAAGGGTACAAGTGATGCAATGTTGTCTGTCTTACTTTGCAGGGTACAAAGTGATTTAATATTGCCAGTCTTGGTATGTAGGGTACAAGTGATGTAATGTTGCCAGTCTTATTTTGTATAGTACAAGTGTGGTAATGTTGCTGGACCTGCTTTGTAGGGTAAAGTGATGCAATGTTGCCAGTCTTGCTTTGTAGGGTACAAATGATGTAATGTTGCCAGTCTTGCTTTGTAGGGTACAAATGATGTAATGTTGCCAGTCTTGCTTTGTAGGGTGCAAGTGATGTAATGTTGCCAGTCTTGCTCCTTAGGGCACAAGTGATATAACTGGTCCAGTAATAAGCAGTTACAGAAACACAAGCACAAAAGGGGCCACACTGCTGTTGACACATGCCGTCTCATTTTCAGATAACTTCCCCAGAGTAGTTTCCCTGCACTGGTATACCATGGTGTGTACTGTAGGGGCAGCTGAGTGTGAAATTCAAGCAAAGAGTGGGGTCAGAACTTTGTGTAAGAAACAGCAAGAGCCTATGTCAGCATGTGTGAGGCCTCTAAGAACAGGAGCATACAGTTAGCTTTTCGTAGTTTTAGACCTTTCAGGAATTCAGTGCCCTTTCAGCTTTTTGAACAGAAATCGGGTGAGCTGTATCTAATACAGTGTTCAGTGTGTGCAAAGGGCAGCAACTCTCTGAAATACATATGTCGATAAAATCACATTGTGGGTTGTCTCTCTCATTTCATATGCTTGTGGGTCCACCCAGGACTTCTGTCTCATGTTTGGATGTCCGGTATCCTCAGTACCCTATAGGATGGTTTGGGACAAATGGTGTCGAAACCAGGCAAGCTGGCAGCGTTTAATTACTGAGGGAGTTAAGGTTCCTGCCTGCTTGGTGTATGTGTTGATTTGTGACTTGATATAGTCATTTGTCTCATGTTTCTTGCGTGACATGCACAAGATCTGTCTGAAACACTTCTTTTTGAACACCTGATTTTTGGGTTGAGCTCTGTTGCTGCTGCTATCTCTACAGAGATATGGATAAAATCAGTAAATTGTAGAATATAATTGTGCTGCTGGGACATGTTTGGTTTTACAGTGTCGACAGTGGGGACACCGAGAGAGAGAGTGAGAGAGAGAAAGGGGGGGTGAGGGATGGAGAGAGAGAGAGAGAGGGAGAGAGAGAGGGGAGGGAAAGGGAGAGAGAGAGAGAGCAAGTGAGAGTGAGAGAGAGGGAAGGGGGGAGAGAGAGACAGAGAGAGAAAGAGAGAAGGCGGTTGAATGGTAGGGTAGAATGGGGAAGGAGACATGGACTTACTTTAATATTTTTTTCTATTTTGATAGTATCACCCATCGTAGTGGTAATCATAGATGTTGTAGTTGCCACATGTTTTTTCCCATCTTTTCTTTTCCCCTTGCCCTGCTCCACTTTAAGCAGCTTCATAGATTTTTTTTTTTTTAGATGTCAATGACAATGAATGGACATATGCGACATAACGGTATATGTGCTGATAAAATGAAAATGAATAATGGTGAAGGAATTTTGTCAATTTGTTCTATTCCTACCCCACACTTCCTACATGTTACGTAAAAACAAATTTGAATGAAAATTGCTTTTCCTTTGTCATCACTCCTTTTTTATCTCCTGCTCGTCATACCCCCTGTCGTCTCTTTCTTCTTCTTTCACAAGTCTTCTTAACCTCCTCACTTTTCTTCTTCTGCGTTAAACTCCTCCGAAAAGCGACCTCTTTCTTCTCTTCTTCCTTTCTCTCTTAGCCGCCCCCCCCCCCCCCCCCCACCCCCTGCCCCCCCCCCCCCCTCCTCCTCTCCTTATCCTCCACTTGTCTTTTACTTCTCTTTCTTAATCCCACCAAATTTTCATCATCCAACTCCATTCCCTGCTTCTTTTTTCCTTCCTGTTATTACTTTCCATGCTTCCTTGCAAACCTGGTTTTCAATTTTTCATAGTGGACAAATCAAAATGTTGAAAAAAAAAAATAGTTTCTCAAAAAGCCATCTTCAACCCTCCCAGACTGGTTCAGAACAAAGCTGTCATGTTAACCTCAAATAGATCTAATTTAGATGGAGTGAAGAAATTCTTCCATCAGCTTTAGCATGCAGTAGGTCTGAAGACAGTTGCATTCCTGTGTATAGGTAAAAGGAATGAAAGTGGTGACTCTTGAACAAGGCTTGGTCATGGGCCTCTAATTGAACTGTGTTTTTTTCAGTGCAGTTGAAAATGCTTACTCCCACCCATGAGTTAACCATTTGGGACATAATATCTTTTGACCTGCTAAACATTCTGATTTGATACGGGTTGGTGTGTTTGGTATTATGATGTGACGTGTGTTGATGTGTTATGCATTGTACCCTGATCCATGTGATTTTGCTCAGAATTAGGATGTGATATGTTTCTATGATGATAGGACCCTGATGAAGAAGCGAAAAATCAGCGTGAGAATCAGAGCCATGGGATTGTTTCCAGGGGCAAGAGTTCAACGGGGCAAAAACTGGGAATGGAAGATCAGGATGGTGAGTCTTCGTCTTCAGACACATGCACACATGTATGCTTTTGTATTGTATTGTGTTGTATTGTACTGTATTGTGTCTGCGAACCACACACAGATGTGTGCTTTTGGATTGTATTGTATTGTGTTGCACTGTATTGTGCTCATTAAATTCTGATGTTTTGTGTTGCATTGCATTGTACTCCAGCGCATTGCATTTCGTAGTGTTGTAATGTGCTGTACCTTTTTATTGCCATAACTTGATTTCTCTATGTCAAATAGTTTTTGGAAATCTGCAGTGGAGGTATTCCGTGTTAGAGTTTGTATTCAGCAAGAGTGGCTTGGCCTTTTTTAAGGGGACAGATGCTGCTGGTGGGAATATCCATATCCAAGGTAATTTTTGCCCCACCAGCCAGCTTAACAGTTCAGTCAGAGACAGCATATACCAAAACATAGATCTGAACTGGTGTGCCTGTAATGCAGTCAGTCAGTGTACCGGTCATCATCCTGCTTCAAAACAAACATCTGACTTTGTAGATCTGTTTGCTTAACCACTAAACTGAGAAAAGATAACTCTATTTGCAATGTAATGATTGATGTTATCTTCCCCTGAGATTTTTTATTCTTCTCCAGAATAGGTTTTCTTTGGCTGCTTACTCTAGGGAATGCGTTTCATAATAGTACAGGACCGTTTGTCCCTGTTGCAGTGAAATTTTGTACAGAATGTTCCCAAGAATAACTTCACTTGAATATGGGAGCTTGGTTTATCTTCTTATTAAAAAAAAAAAATGTGTGTGTGTGTGTGTGTGTGTGTGTGTGAATGATTGTGTGTGTGTGTGTGTGTGTGTGTGTTTTATGAGAGAGAGAGGGAGAGAGAGTGTGTGGTGGTGTGTGTGTGTGTGTGTGTGTGTGTGTGTGTGTGTGTGTGTGTGTGTGTGTGTGCTGCAAAATTCTTTACATATATATATATACATACATACATACATACGTGTGTGTGTGCGTGCGTTTGTGTGTGTGTGTGTGTGGTGTGTGTGTGTGTGTGTGTGTGTGTGTGTGTGTGTGTTTTAAATTGTTACGCAGCTGTTTGATTGTACAGTGTTCCCAAAGAAGCCTTTCAACAGGCAAAAGCTTGAAAAATAAAAAAAATTGAATTCCGTCTTCATCACCATATATATATATATATATATATATATATATATATATATATATATATTTATCTTTATGGGCACGGATGTGTGTATGTATAAATGTGTTACATACCTAAACATGTCACTGTGGTTTGCACATATGCGCATGTGTCTTGGTGTGAGAGCATGAAAATGTATATCTGTATATGTTCACTACCTTGCACATTGTCACCTATATACATGTAAATCTGTTACAGGGGGCATTGGGAGTGAGGGCGAAGTTCTGGAAATCATTAATAAAGCCAACCGACTGGGACAGAGAAACCTGGTCAAAGTCCTGTGGCCTTCTGGCAAGAACAATGTGTATCGACTGGCCTACGGAGGGCAAGTGGACGTCAAGTGCACTGATGAAGAAGCCGGAGGGTTCTACTATCGGGATCATCTGCCACATCTGGGTAAATGCGTGGCTGTGCTCTGCCTTCTACATTACAACTTTTCTTTTTAGAATTTGTTGGTGGTACATGCACATTTATTTGTTAGTGGTACAACATGTATGTCTTGTTGCATATGAGTGAGCTGGAGGCTTACACAGTTGCCTGGGCTGTACACAATGTGACTTGAGAACAGAGAGTTTGGGAGATCCCAGATTTCTACGGCAGGTGTCATGGCTCCTGGATCACCTCATTCCATGGAGTGATGATAATAATTGGTTTGATAGAATGATGAAAGGTGGTTTTGATGGAAGAAAGTTGGGATGCTTCAGGCTTCACAGTCTCAGGTAATCACCTGAACATTTGATGACCGATGCACCACATTGTTATTCTATTAGTGATGTATTTCTTAGAATCCATATGATTTAGAGTGATGTCCGTGGGTGACAGCACGGTGAGTATTCTGACCAGCTCCTTGACACTTGTTCCAGACTCATCCCAGTTCTCCAGTCTGAAGATGGGAGACCCAGCTTCCCAAGAAGGGGAATCAGAAGATCTGGCTGCATCAGGATCAGCTGAGGTGGAAGACCCAAATGATTCTGTCCTTGGGGCAGACAAACCAGTGCTCGCAGCGAGTGGTGCTGACATGACAGTGGATCAGTGTCACACGTTAACTTCCCTGGCTGATGATAAAGAGTTGCTTAGTTCTTTATCGCAACCTTCTACTGATCCTGATGTGAACATGACTGCCACAAACAGCGGAGCAGCTTCTTCACTGAAACCATTAGGTGACCATCACTTTAACCCGTCAATATCTGAGTCTCAACAAATGTTGGAGGATAGCCTGTCAGACAGACCTAATGAAGTTCAGGCCAGTGGGCACACTGGAAAACAGGAGGTAATGTTGACAACAGTGACAAGAAAGACCAAGCTGAGAAA